>PVIJ01024095.1:0-12993 GCA_004024925.1 Scalopus aquaticus
CATTGTGCAGCCACCTAGAAGTTGGAGGGGGTGGCGAGTGCTGGGCCGTGTTCACCACCTGCTGTGGTCTTATTTTGTTTGTTTGTTTGTTTGTTTTTTGCTACCCTCAGTGTGCCAGATGCTGACACTTTGCAAGGGAGGGTGTGGCCAGAGAGGTTTTTTTTTTTTTTTTTTTCTCAGCAACAGGTATGGGAGGGGTTTTGGGGATTGTCAGTCAATAGTCTTTAAATTCCATCCTGGAGATTTTTTTTTCAACAGGTATGGGAGGGGTTTTCGGGATTGTCAGTCAATAGTCCTTAAATTCCATCCTTCCCCTCCTATTCATTTGCATTCTAAAGCCCAGAAAGAAGTTGTCTCTGCAGGAGGTTTTCCAGCCCAACCGTTTTTTCTGGCTAATCTTCCTTGGACTTTCTCCCCTTTGAGATGTTACCTAGCCCCAGGTGGGGGATGGGACACAGTGACCCTCCTGCTTTCCTGCTCCACAGGGCTGCCACGCAGGGAAGAGAGGGGGGTCGTGGGGTGGGGGAGTGGGGGTCGCGCTCCCAGTCGGCTGGCCTGAGCCCTCCGACCTCACCGCAGTTTCTAACCTTGTATTCAGTGTCTCTCAGGGGAAGCTGGTCCGCCCATCTCTCCTCTCTGCTCCTCCTTTGTGTGGGATTAGATGTCCCCTCTCTTCTCTTTACCCCGACTCTTCAGTTTTTTTTTTAAGTCCAAAGCACCCCCGGGGTCGATTGTATTGCATAGGGTATCCGGTTCTCTTCGAGACAGCTCTCTAAGTTAGTGATATTTTTCTCCATAAATCGATTTTTTGTAGGAGAGCCTGATCCTAGCGTCTGTTTGCCGCCATGTTTTGGGGGCGTGTCTCTATAATAATGTCTCTTATCTGAGAATCATGAGTCATAGAGCCCCTGGGTGGTGTACTTGGTTCAATTCTCTAGTTTGTCATTTCTCATGAGATTTCTGTGACTGTATGTCTTCAGAATCTCCCCTTCTCTTCTGCACCCTGACACATGTATTTCCTCACACAGGCACGCACACACACAAACAGTACTTACTGTTTCTTGACAGTCCCTTTAGCATGTACTTGCAGAAATGTTATCCAGCTTTCTGAGTTAAAATTGGAAATTATAACAAGTAACCAAATAGCTTAGTTAGGCCAAAAAAAAAAAAAAAAAGTCAAGTAAAAGTTTATGCTTTTTTTTCCATCCAAAGATTCTATTATAAATATTTAATGATCTTAAAACTGATTTTGTAATTACCTTCCATAAATTGTTTCTCACTCAGTAGGTAAAATTCAAATAAGTAGAAGATGAAAGGCTAGAATGTTTTGTATTATACTGTCCCCTCTAGCACCCACTATGTCTATATCCCATAATTATCAATTCAGCTAGTCTCTAACAGTCATTTTCTTTTAAATCTTATCATTTAGAAGTAGTAGAACACGCTACATAAAATGTAACATAACAGTCATATTTTCCTGTTTAGAGACTTTCAGTGGCTTGTCATTGACCACCAAATAACCAAGTTCTTTTGTCCATATACAGGATCTACAAGGTTCTCCTCTATCTGGTCTTGGTTTCCAGCCATTTTTATTTTCTCTCTAATTTTTTCTGTTTATTTTCTTACATTGTTGTTCATTTTTGTACAGTAATTGTACCCCGAGGTGTAGTCCCTATAGTTCTCCACCACCATATCACCTGTAAACCATCACCATGGTCCCTTGTGCTCCTCCCACCCCTCTCTTGCTGCATGCCTCAGATCTATGGTCAGCTTGCAAGCTTTTGTCTTTTTCTTGACCTTTTGTTCAGTTTCTCTCACATATAAGTGAAACCATCAATATTTTTCTTTCTCCTTTCTGATATATTCTACTGAGCATAATCCCGTCCAGCTCCATCCATGTTGCCACAAATGGCATGAGTTTATCTTTTTTTTTAGTTTCCCAGTAGTATTCCATTATGTTTATGTATCACAACTTTTTTTTTTTTTTTAGAACAGTTGAATTTATTGAAATACACTGGTAAAGAGAAGCAGCAGGCAAGATAGGAGGGGGTCTGCTGCTCTGTGTCACAACTTTTTGATCCATTTGTCTGTTTTGGGGTATTTGGGCTCCTTATGTATTAGCTGTTGTAAATAGTGCTGTAGTAAACATAGGGGTGCAGGTTTCCTTTTGAATTAGTGTTTTTTTGTTCTTTGAGTAGATTCCTAGGAGTGGAATCATTGGGCCATATGGTAGGTAGGTAGGTAGGTAGATAGGTAGGTAGGTAGGTAGATAGGTAGATAGATAGACAGACAGACAGATTGATTTTAAAGATTTATTTACGCATACAAGAATTGGAGTGTAGGCTGGAAGTTGTGGGTGGTGGTGAGAGGATTTGCCAGAGACAGAGTGGGGAACAGAACAGGCAGATCTGCTGAAATACTGCTGAGGGGAGCAGTGGGCAAGACAGGAGAGGTCTGCTGTGCCATGTGGGAAGCTCCCTGGTTGGGGATCGAACTCGTGTTACAGTGGCTGTGGATAGCTTCATAGTATTGAGACTAATGCCTATAGATATATTTTTAGTGTTTTGAGGAACCTCTACACAGCTTTCTATAGTGACTGGTTTCCAGCCGTTCTTATTACTGTCTAATTCTTATTTTGCTCTGTGATGACACTGAAATATTTGAAGTCCTCTATGAGGTATGAACAGCATTCTATGGTGGTAAAAGGAACGTCACCAAAAAGTTCATATTTATGAAGGGAGTTGACAGAGTGTTAGGAGGGATTTGGAAAAACTTAGGATGTATTGGATTGCCTTTTAAATTTTGCTATTTCAAAGTGATATTAATTAGTATAACACAAATATCACTGTATAATTAATATCAGAAACATATCAGAAGCCTTTATTGTATGCTAGGCAGTTAGCCATGGATTTTCATCCATTGTTTTCTTCATGACATGAAGTTACCATGCCTGCTCTACCTGTGAGGAAGTTGAGACTTAGAGACAGTTAACACTGTCACACCATCAGCATGTCACAGAGTAAGGTTTGCATTGGCATTGGTCTGGATCCCAATTCCATAATCTGTCTTCTATACTGTACTGCCATTTGATATGATTAGAATGACCTATTGCTACATTCTCTATTTTCTCCCATATTATTCACTCTGTTTTCTCCCACATTATTCACTCAAAAAATATTGATGGCTTCCAGTGTCCCAAGAACCATTCTGAGGGTTGAAAAACACAGGTGAATATAACAGATATGGTCCCTGATTTCATTGAAGATTCAATTGAGGGACAGTATGTCCTGCAAAAATTACTACATGAATAAATAAATATATACTTACGTTGTATATTATGTCTTATTAAGGAAAAGTAAGGCATGCCATTAGAATGTGAAAAAGGGAATTTGTTTCTGTTTTAGAATCTGTACTCTCAAGGGAAGTCTTTATTCAGGAGCTAACATTAAAGAAATTTTCCATGTGATGAAAGAGTGGAGGCAGCATGTCAGCAGGCTCGATGCTGAAGTAATAATTAGACCTGAGTAAGCAAGAGAATAACAGGAATGATGCAGTGTAGAATTTCATGGACTTCAAGGACTTTAACTTTTTTTCTCTCTGCCTGTTTACTGAAATTCTACCTGTACTTCCAAGCCCTGATGAAATCTTTTCTGTTCCACGGAACATTTACTCACACCTCTGTTGAGCTCTCCTTTCTGTGATTACTTGCAAAAGTATCATGTTCTGCTAGCCAAAACCTTAATGTGTATGAAATAATATACAGCTCCTTTAGGGTAGACACAAAGTCATATACTCACACAGAGTAGAGGAGTAAATACTGGGTGCACTTGGGGTTAGTGATAAGCCCTCTCATGATGGGGGAGTTCAATATGGTGAGAAGAGATACCTCTTGCTAGAAGAAAATGGAGATGACTTAGATGGAATCAGTGGCTGACTTTGTTAGTGTACCTCAATGCTTCAAGTAAAAATATGTGAAATTAGCAACACTGAAATGCAATATAAACATGAACTCTATTACATTAAGAACAGAGCTAAAGATACCTTATTATGGAATATTGAGAATTAGCAAACATCTTCAAAATTTTCTTTTGAAGTTAGTGTGTAAATAGGACATGCTCCATTAAAATCAAATGGATGCTGCAAGGATTGAGGAAAACATAGAATTTTAGACCTTCCCTTATGTGGGGAACTCCGATGAAAAGAGCAAGGATGCAAGTAAATAATTTGTGCCATATTTGGAAGGTTTGTCTTCTTAACAATGAGTTCTAATACTGACAACAGACCATTTGTGTGCACTTTTCACAGGTGGGGAAACAATAGAAAATGAACTTCTTGGATCAATATTTCTATGCCAAAGCTTGTAAAATGACCAAGGGAAAGCCTTCCAAATTTGATTTATAGTGAAAATATTAATGAAACTTTCAGGAATGAATTTTTTCCTATAAATTATTCCAACTATTTCATATTTCATAGTTCCCCTGACAGCTAATTCAGTGGAGACAATTTGAAAATAACTTCTTATCCTTTTGCTTCTATATATAAGAATCCATAAGTAAGAATTCTCCTTTAGCTCTTTTCTGAGAAAGCTGACATAACTATAGCAGGTTTATGAAAACCTCTTTACAAGTTTTAAAAATTGTACTTATTGGCGATTTGCGCAGTTACTATGATTCTGAGCTTATGAAATAATTTTGCTTCATTTTATAAAGTATTATGAAGCAAAGTTAAAATTTATGGTTAATCAAAAGATTATATCACATCATTTGTATCTATCTCTATTCATCTATGTATGGATAGATAGATAGATAGATAATTTGACAAATTTCTTCCCTATAGATATTACTTTGATAAAATTTAATAGAACTCCACTAAGGATAGAGAAATTACTGGAATTTAAGCAAAATTAATGAAACTCTTATCCACTGATATTCCTTGTCATAGTTGCTTCTGACTTATTGAATCTCTGTGGTGAATGAAACCTGATGAATATTTCTCATTTTCGGTGCCAGTGATTTTGTGTGTCTCCTGTTCCTTACAGCAGCAATTAATTTGTTGTAATCACCCTCTTTCTGTCCTCTCTCCTCAGTCCCTCCCCTCCCCTTTGAAACTTATCTAGCATGTGTCTCATCTTCTCAGTGAGAAAATAACCTGATAAATACCCGATAAAAACTATGACATATGGTGTTAGTGTATGATCCCATTTTTGAAAAAAATGTACAATTCAATTCCTACTACATAGTTCATTTTCTTTATCCAAACACCTTATTTGAGCATCTCAGGATCAATTTGACCATCTTTCTATGTTGTGTCTTCCAAAAAAGACATGATTAGCCTTCTTTATGTCATGATTTCTGTATTTTGAGAGGCGATCACTGACATTTGGAAGAGACAAATCTAAAGCCCATCAAAACTTATTCTTTAATATGTCAATATGGTCCTAAGGGGTACATTCTAGATTATTTGCAGTTGTTTTGAATATCTGTGAAGATAACTTGAAGTGGTAGATTCTAATATTGTCTTTGTTACTAACACTTTGCTTAGATATTTTGTCAAAATGTGTACCTGTTAATATCTAAGGTAGAGGGATAGACGGAGATGAATATACATCATTCCTATCTGAGTTGGGATGTCTGTTATCAGTGATAAGTGATATATAAGCAGACATTTTCATTATAATGTGGGAGGTGTAAAGGTTGAGATAGATAAAGAGTACAATGGGAGTTTAGGGTGTGAAAAAAGCAATAATGTTTTTAATTTGTTATTACTCAGACACACTTTTCAAATTGATGGCAATATAAACATTACCTTGATCTCTATGAACAAAAGCTGGCCTGTAGAAATCCAAGCTATTATTAATTATCATCATCCATCTTGTAGACACCCTTCCTTGCTTATGTAATATTTAAGGCACATGATATAGATTAATTCAAATTATAAAATGCTTAGGCTTGTTTTCTTCAACTATTCCTGAGAGTCTTCTTAGTGGCAAAGCATGATTTGAAAAATGTTGGTTTTGATCCTATCAATTTTGGGTTGCAGAATATGTTTTAACTCCAAAGAACTGGAAAAAGTAAGAGAAGAGAAAGTCACTGCCTATTACTTGAATTTTAAATTTATTATTAACTTTGAGAAATGATTTTATGACAAGCCTCATTTCAGAAGAGCTGGAATGTGGTTTAGATTCCTCTCCAAGGGGTTTCATAATCACCTCTCCACAGGGCAGCCTTCCTGCAACCCAGCCTCAGCTGTTCTGATGGTGATGAATACCTCATTTCATGCCGTGTTTTAAAGGCAAAATGTCTTTCTGACTTTCTGAGTTATTCTTAGGCAAGGTGAATTAAATTCAGTACTCCTTCAACCTGACTTGGCTCATGGTTGTCAGGTTCGTGTTACTATCAAATCTATGACACTTTACTAAATGCGCTTGATATTCATTCAGTAAACATTAATTGAGCACCTTCCATGTATAGGACTGTGTATTAACCATTGTAGATGAAACATGTCTTCTATCAAAATTAAACTTAAGACTTATTTGGCAGATCAAGACAAGTATATTCAAGCTTATAGGACATGCTAGTTGCTATGGCTGAGAAAGATGCAGTGAGGGCAGAGAAAGAGCACTTGAATCAGACTGAAACAGTCTCTGAAGAAATGATTCTTGAGCTTTATCCTGTCTAAAACATATAATTTGGTTGACTGAGGGCAATGTAAGGGTTTTCCACTTGAAATAAAATATACAGTTTTGTCCCTTATTACCATAGTCAATTAAGAGTTGATGGATTGTGAATACATTTTGAATACATTTTAATCTGAGTGGTAAAAGATTCTTTTTATAACCTATTCCACTGCATATTTTAAATTATTGAGTCAAAATAAGTAATGTAGCTGGAGATCTCATGGCCAGTGGAAGGAGTTGGATTATCACTAAACTGAGCCTTTCAGTATCATGCCTGAGTCTATTTTAGGCCCTACTAGAGAATCAGTAAGAAAAGTGGATTTGATATGGATGCTTCGAGATAAAGATGGAAGTGCCATAAATTGTTTTTGTCTTTCCTGACCATATCCATTGTTCATCTTTAGGTTTTGGTCTTTCCTATAAGGCTTTCTGGGAGGTGAGCTTGAAAGATGAATTGACTGAGTTGGCAAATGCTGTTGGAAAAGCAAATGCTGCTAAAAGTCAGCATTAAGCAACCATATAAAATTCACATGCTCTCTTGATACATAAGATGCAGATACTATTCATTCATTTCACATTTGTGTATCAAGCTTCACCGAATCATTTACTATGTGGCCAAACATTCTGTTAGTATCACAGGTTTATCAGATGTGATCTATGCCTCCATGGAGTTAAGGGCATTGCAGAGAAGCCTGTATTCACTTTATAAATGGGTGTAATGGATTGTAATTGACCTAGTGATTAAAGTATGCTTGGATTAGATGTACAGGAGCTAGCAAAGAAAGAGAACTGAAAAGGCTTCTGGCAGGAGGTCATGTCTGAACTGCTTCTTGAAAAGGTGCTAAGTGGAAGGTGTTTAACAAGCTATGACAGCATTTTGGGCAGTTTGCAAAGCATAAGCCGAGCCACAGGTGTGTGTGGAAGCCTTGTCATGGAGTGAATATATGAGTTAGGAGGGGGATTTAAACAAAAGGGGGAATGGTTTAAAAGTGCAAGCAGAAACTGAGCAATCCCAAACTACAAAACTAAGAAAAGAGCTTATTCTTAATACAGGAGGTAAATGGAGGCATTAAAGTTACTAGAGCTTATTCAAATCAAAACATGTCCGCAAATATTCATACCAGCATTATTCACAGTAGTCAAAAGTTGGGAAACAGTGCAGACGTCCCTCCGTTGACTAATAATCAAAATATGACCTGTCCATCATGGAATATCCTTCAGACACAAAAACATGGATAAAGAATGAAAATATTTGAACAAGTGAAAGAAAACAGACCCAAAAACCACAGAGATTGTCTGATTTCATTTATATGGACTATGCTGAATATATAAATCCGGAGACAGAAAACAGATTGGTGCTTACCAGGATATGAGGGAAGAAAGAATCAGGAATTGACTGCTAATGTATGTGGGGGTTACTTTTGGGGTGATAATATTCTGGAACTAGGTAGCAGCTGTGATTGCACAAAATTGTGACTTCAGTAAATGTCACTGAGCATATATTTTCAAATGCTCAAAATTATAGGTTTTATGGTATATGTATTTTACTACAATAACAAATAGTAAAAATGAACCTTAAAACAAGGGGGGATGGCAGGAACAGCAATGTCATGAGCAGTCATTTAGTAACAAACTTTAGACAGCTGTATGTGTAAAATTCAGAGGAAGATGCCTGCTGTACAGAATGCACCAACCACATATTCCTAATGGATCTTCCCTCACTATAGGGGGGCATTTTGTGCCCCCTTTGTGCTCATTGTCCTCTGTTAGTATGGCCATTCAGAGATCCTTTTGGATATTGACTGATGTCTGTTATCCCCAGTAGGCATTCAAGAAAGTGGCTACATGATTATGCTCAAACGGGATCTTAGTATTTATTCTATCTTTAAATCAATACTTTGTAAATCTAAACTCCCAAGATGCCTATTTCCTTAAGTGATCTTTCTTCATTTTGTTAAAAGGCTATTCTTCATTTTTCAGTTAATGTAGTTTACCTCTCACATTTATTAAAAGCAGAAGCTTTTCTTCAAGAACAGTTATTTGCATAGCCATTTCATTCATGTTGCCTGTAGTCTATTTCAATTCCAGAAGAACTGATGAGTCCTCATGGGGCCATGCTAACCTAGTGTGGTCAGTGTCTGTCTTAGCAATCCCATGCATTCACCAAGCACATATTAGCGTTAGAATTCCAAATGAAAAAAAAAAAATGTCAAGGCTCAGGGTAGTTGACAAGTCATAAATAGTGTTCACATTCAAGATGGCAGTGGTAGGCATGACCAGATAAGCTGACTCCGTGACGATTCCTCTCTGTAGGCTGACATCTGTCTGCCAGTTTTAGGCCTGATTGTTTAGTGTGAGGTTAAACGTCTGTTGTGTCTCTTCTCTTTGCCATGCCCTCATGCCCTCCCGCCCATACTTCTAAGACTCTAAAAAGAAATGATGGCTGCCTTTTTCAATCCTCCTCAGAAGGCTTGCTCCTAATCTCCCCTATTAGGAGGCACCAAGCTTTGACAACATAGATATTCAGAGTGAAGGAAGGTTTGCAAGTTCTTTTTTGGCCATATTGGGTTGCAAGGAATATTGTCCTTGTGGCATCAGAACACACACAGGACCGGGATGGCAAATTAGTTTTAAACCTGAAGCCTCGTTACTGTACCAATAAAGTATTTCTTTCTTTGAATTTATTATTTTTGAAAACAATGCTGTCATATTGTGAGTTGAACAGGGAAGATAATGGTAACTCAGGGTACTTGCCTTTAATCACACACCCCTTAAAAAATAAAGTGTTGGGCCTCCCTTGTGGCACAACAGGGTAAATCTCAGCCTATGGGGCTGTCCGCAGCAACTGCAGCAAGAGTTCGATCCCCGGCCAGGGAGATTCCCACATGGCGCAGCAGACCTCTCCTGCTTTGCCCACTGCTCCCATCAGCAGTGTATTTCAGTTCATTTGCCTATTCTGCTCCCCGCTCTCTCTGGTGAATCCTCTCACCATTCCGCACCTCTGGCCTACACCCCAGTTCTTGTATGCATAAATAAATAAATCTTTAAAAAAAAATAAAAAATAAAGTGTTGTACCTCTCTGGTTAAATAAACCACTACATACTCCACACTCTAGTATATCACATTCAGTAATCTTCTGGAGGCTAATTCGTGAATAACCGAAAAGAAAATATTGGGCTGTATCTTAATGGCAGCATTTGTGGCATCATTTATAAGTGGAAACTAGTACCAATCTATTTACTTTTTTAAATAATGGACTCACTTCATGTCTTAGTGATCCTAGGTTCCTACGCTCGTAAGCAGTCAGTTTTAATCTGACCAGCCTCCACATGATATCTTTGTAAACTATTGCTATGCACTTTGTTCTGTTACATTCTTGAGGCAACACTAAGGTAGGTATTTTGTCACTTTTATAGATAATTAAATATTATCATAAAACACACCAACGTCAATAAGTAAAAAAAATAAATAAATAAAAATAAAAAACTAGAATTTAGATCTGAGTCCAAAGCCTCTTAACCATTATGCCACAATAAATAATGATATTCCATATTTCATATAAGTATGATTATAATTGTAGATGGGTACAGTTAATCACCAATATCATAGACTGCTGCTTCAACACTGGTTTTCTCTCTGGATGCTCTCTGCATCTCCAGTGTTTGACTTTGGCAGACAGAATACTGCTTTCCTGTTTAGCATGTGAGAGGTGGCTCTTTTATTTTTTCTGTGCACATGACATGCATCTAGGTACAGTTTAGAATCCTGAAGGATAAATTATAGCATATTCCTAAGGCCAGACCACCTCCTCCAAGGAAAAAGCAGAAGAAAAATACTTGCAATTGAAATGATAGCTCGCAGCCTGTGATCCTTACCACCAGATCACGGAAGCCTGTGAACACTTTCTTTGAGCAATGATCAGACTCAAAATGTTCTGGAATTTTAAGAATCTTAGGGTAACACCTGTAGCTAAGCATTGTTCCCACCTTCCGGACAATCATGGGCCTGAACTATGGCAGCAGAGTGCACATTTTAATGTCTCCTACTGTCATTTGTTGGTTTCCCTTTCTCCTGCCTTCCCTCTGCACACCTCCTTTCAACTTCCTCCTAGTGGCTTCTTGCAAACCCAGATGGAGAGGTAAGAATGAGTAAGAATGGGTTTCCAAAGTCTCCATTAAATGCTTACTTTAATAATTTTTAATTTTTTTAGATCATTGGTAAAATATAAACACACTGGGGTTATTTGTTGGTTGTACATTTTAAAAATCTATAGGGAATATTCATTACTTCTCAGAAGTAATAATATATAAAATACCAGTTTTTTTTTATTTCTATTCATTGATATGGATTTTTCTTTTTCAGGTTAGGTTTTCTTTAGAGGCTTAAACTTAAGTATCTTGGAAACTTTCTGAATATCCTATTCTTTATTATAAAACTAAGCTACTTTTCAGATTTCTACTGTTCAATGATATTCTTTCAGAATTTTTAATTGGTCTCTGAGTAACTGGAAAAAATATCAGGAAATACTGCTATATGGGTAGAAAGTAATTTTCAAACATTTCTTTTTAAGAGAGATGGTTTTGACTAATTTTCTGGGATGTCTTATTATAAGGCAGAAAAATCCATGAGTCATTTTATACATCTGTTGTTGAAATAATCTTTGCACCTCATTGGACTAAGTGGAGTCCAGTAAATTATTTAGGTTTTTATCTTTCAACCTTCTTAAATACAATTAGCTTTAAGAAATGTATTTTTGATCATATCTCAGCAAACAGATATGTTTATATTCAGAACAGAATTGTGCTTCCTGAAACAGCAGGATCTTTCTCATATGCAATGCGCTGATATCTATTTACTTCTTTTTTACACCATCCATGGCCATTTGAATTTATTTCACAACTTAGTACAATAGAATTTATAGCTTGAATAATACTGTTTGAGTACAGTTCTCTTGTTTTTCAAGTGAAAAACAAGATTTAAGGTTTATTTATACTCTCTGAAATAGCTTGTGTTAAAACTGGCTTCTGAAACTGAGTCTTTGGATTTTCAACCTAGTAGTGTTATTTATTTAACTGATAAAATATTCTTGAACACCTACCACTGTAAGAGAGGACATGTTAAGGATTATGTTTTCAAAGTTTTCATGCAGAAATGTATTTCTACCTCAAATTAAAAAAAAATTTGGGTAAAACCATATTCACTTAAAATATTATTGTTAAAATAATTGAAATAAAATAGAAAAAAAAGTACATATTATTCTCCACAGTTTTTATTAAATTTTGCATTTCCATGTATCTTTATTAATTTTAGAATAAAAATTAACAGCATTATTAATATAAGGGAAATATATAATTAAATGCACATAAAGCGTATAATTTTTTTTTAAAGCAGATTTTTTGTTGTTGTTGTTGGGGAGTTTTTCAGTCTTTTTTTTTTTAATTTATTTTTTTATTATTTTTACATACAAGCTGGGGTACAGGCCAGAGGCGTGGGGCGGCGAGAGGGTTCACCAGAGATAGAGTGGGGAGCAAAACAGGCAGATCAGAAATACACTGCTGAGGGGAGCAGCGGGCAAGGCAGGAGAGGTCTGCCGCACCATGTGGGATTCTCCCTGGCTGGGCGTTGAACTCGCATCGCGCGCTGCCGACAGCTCCACAGCACAGCGCTCAACCGCTGCGCCACCAGGGAGGCCCTAAAGCGTATAATTTGATCATTTTCACTTATGTATTCTACCGTAGATAATACTTATATATTATTGCCGTAGTCAACATTTCCATATCTGTCATCTCCAGAGACTTACCATTTCTCCTCTCTCTAGGCAGCTGCTAATTTATTTTATGTCACTTAGGGTTGGATTGTATTTTTCAGAATTTTATACTTTAAGTATCATACAGCATGTGTATTTTTGGTCCAACTTCTTTCACTCAGCATTTCTATTGTGATATTTATTCATGTTGTTGCACATGTCCTTTTTGTTGTTTTTTAGTAACAATATACCACAGTTTCACATATACACAGACTTTTAGGTTGTTTTCACTTTGTGGGTGATGCAGATAAAGCTGCTGTGAATGGCTGCATACAAATCCCATATCTACATATTTTATTTATTTTTATTTTATTTTTTTTAAAGATTTATTTATTTATACATGCAAGCTGGGGTACAAGCCAGAGGCATGGGGCGGCGAGAGGATTCACCAGAGATAGAGTGGGGAGCAGAACAGGCAGATCAGAAATACACTGCTGAGGGGAGCAGTGGGCGAGGCAGGAGAGGTCTGCTGCGCCATGTGGGATTCTCCCCGGCCGGGTGTCGAACTCGC
>PVIJ01024096.1:0-12991 GCA_004024925.1 Scalopus aquaticus
GTACTATAGGGAAACCAAATAGGAGAGAGACACTCAGCGGGGGGTGGGGGGAACTGCTGGGTATGGGGGGAGGGGAAGATAAGGGCACAAAATGGAGTAGAAAAGGACACAAGGGACCACAGAGATGGATCACGGGTGAATTGGTGGTGGGTTACCCAAGGGGAATACAAAATGTAAAAGACATAAATAACAATAAAAATATATATTAAAAAAATAAATCAACTCTAAAAAGCATCAAATAAAAGAGGTAATAACTAGATGAAAAAAAATAAAAAAAAAACAGCCTGAATACAAAAACTATATTAACTTAAATTAGAATCCTGAATTGTCGATTCCTATGTATTATATTTGGATCAAGTTTAACTTTTGTTCAAATATGGCTAGAACTCTTAGAATGGAAAGTATATCCTCTTCAAATAGAACCTTCCTGCTTTGCTTTGGTCTTCTTTTATCAAGATGGAATAAGCTAAAAATGTTTAAGACATTCTATGATCATGTAAGTATCATTACAGTAAATACATAGACTATCATAAATGAAACGTGTGTGACAAACTTTTACATAAGACAAAATATTATCCTATGTAATAAATGTGCATGTGTGTGTGTGTGTGTGTGTGTGTGTGTGTGAACTGTTTGATAAAACTTGTTTTTCCTGACTCATTGTGGTCATTTCAAAACAAAGCCACAAGACTTTTAACACTCATGTTCTTGAACATTTTCAAGTCCTGAACAGTCATGAGAGTGACATAAATTCATTGTATTGACTGGGAATCCATCAGTACAATTAAGAAGTTTGCAGAAAGGTAAAGGTCCATATATGGTATATATGTGTGACTAAAAATTTGGTGGAGACCATGTGACACCTTTTTGAGAATTTCAACTCTTTTCCATATCGCCTATGAAGACAGGAGAGGAAGATGCTCTCTATCAAGGAGGAGTTGGTGTGTATAGATGAACTGAATGGCAAAGCAGACAGAGACAAGGAAACCAAACTTTTTACAATAAGCTCAAATTTAAATGTATGTAATAAAGTTACAACATAATGTTGTAGCTTGGTAATGCAGTCTTAAAATGCAGCAAGCCAATTATACTTTCATTTGAAATTTCATGTCCGTATAATAAGGTTTGTTCTTTATTTTAGGGCTTTATTGTAAGTAGAGCTGAGTTGGTTTTTTATTACCTGCATCCATCGCTGACTAAAATATAGGGGAAAAAACTGTGTGTTTGTGTGTGCACATGTACTCTGTAAGAACACACTACTTATGATCTAATCATTTCTCCACAGATATTGTCCATTTTCTTAAAAAAAAAAAAGAGAGATTTAAAATATCACATGTGGGGCCTCTGTTGGCGCAAGGGTTAAGTTTCAGCACTATCAAGCTATCACAAGCCACTGTGGCATGAGTTCTATCCCAAACCAGAGAGCTGACCCACATGGCGCAGCAGACCTCTCCTGTCTCACCTGCTGCTCCCTTCAGCAGTGTATTTCAGTAGATCTTCCTGTTCTGCTCTCCACTCTGTCTCTGGTGAATCCTCTCATGCCCCACATCTCTGGCCTATACCCCAGTTCCTATATGCATACATGAATTAAAATAAATCCTTAAAAAATAAATAAAATATCATATGTATCCTTATGACGTTCTATCCATTATTTCTTTCACATGCCATGTAACCATGTAACTTGTATCATTTATTTTTCTTAAATGCTTTCAATAACCACCAGACTGAAGTGTGATCTAATTCTTTTTTCAAAATGCATTTCTTTGGTTCTTTTGGAGATAATTATGATGATAGACTTGAAACAGATCCAAAAGTAGGTTATCAGTAATATTCCAAATTAGACTGCTATCTAAAAATTGATGTCAACTGGGAGCTACAATTTTACCATATGGTCTCTGCATATATTCATTATAAAGACATTTACATCCTCCTCCATCTTCTCTCTGTGACATATTTCAAGAGAAAATTCATGAAAACAATGACAATCACACCCTTTTCCTATTTTTATCAACCTGCCATATGAACTGTATTAGAGTAATTTCCTCCCCCACTTAACAAGAAGCTCTTCTTTCTTACTAAGGAATCAAATCTAGAAGGAATACCATTATCACCATTCTAAATAAAAGACTCATTCTTGTTTCTTTTCCTGTTTCCCATACCTATGAAAAAGACTTTTGATTTTTCTGTCTGTTCCCAAAGATGTCCTCTTGGTATTGCTGAATGTCATCTTAGGTAATTCAAAAACTCTCATTTTAATTACCTATGTCCATTATTCTTTGCCACACTTTCCACAGAGGAGTGAAAGAGACTTCTAAATGTTTCTATCTTTGCTCTTCCAAAGGACACCTTGTTTAATTAAAAAAAAAAGTATTGTCAAAAAACCACTCCCTAGGTATTTGAAGGAATGTAGGCTTTGACAATTACTTGTCTGTCATATATTTGCTTTAATGTAATGAACATTATAATAAAAATTGCATTTGTTTTAAAATAAGACAAATTGAAATATAAGTAATTAAATTACACCAACAGCAGTATAGATCAAAAATGTAATCTTAGTAATGTGTTGGGATTTGTGTACATGTATTTATTTGCTTTTTAAATTAATTGTTTTGAAATAAGTTCTTATATTTCAAGAACAATATACATAGATAAAAAACTGCAGTCTTTTCCACAACTATCATTGGCTCAGTTTTTATTACCCACCCGCACTCCAATTTGGGTTATAATTTTTTAGTTAAGTGTTTCTTATACAGTTTCCAGAGTTTCATTACACATGTACAATAAAATATAAATATAGATTATCCCTCCTCTTTTCTGCAAAGTAGTACCTTCTGGTTTTTGGGTTTTTTTTTTTAAATTTCTTCCTCATCTAGTATTTCCTGCCAAGCAGAATAATGTGTATTTGTTCTTTCTCTTTTTCATGGTTAGTTATGCATGATTTATCTATCTTGTAAAGTTTTTCAAGAACTAACTTTATTGATTTGCTTATTCTTTTATTTATTCACTTTTCTGCTGTCTAACACATCAAACTCTATTATATCATTCTAATAGTTTTCCATTTCCATGTAATAAGTCACAACAAATTTAGCAGCTCAAAGCAAAACTTACTAGTTCATAGTTTAGTTAGTCAGATGCCCAGATGGATTCACCTGCATTTTCTGCTTTTATTCTCACAGACTGAAGTCTAAGGTCAGCTGAAGTGAGCTGCGCTGGACTCTATTCTGAATGTTCTGGGATGGAATTACCTTCCATGCTCAATGCTTGTTAGCAGATTCAGATCCTTGGGGGTGTAGCACTGAGGTCCCTATTTACTTGTGTTTTATTAGTCAGAGGTCATTCTCAGCCCCTAAGGGACATTTTAAAGTCCTTGCCATTTTACTCCCTTAACTCTCAAAATGTAGCAATAGTACATAGAATCTTTCTTATACTTTTACTCCCTCTGAATTTTTCCTTCAATTACCACATGGAGGAAACTCTGTTTTAAAAATCTTAAAGTGATTGAGTAGGTGTACCAAGATAATCTGCTTTAGATTAACTGAAAGTTAACTGACTAATCTACATGTATCTGTTAGAAAATACTCTAGTATGTAACATACATAAACATAACATGATAGCTCATCATATTCACAATCTCAAAGTTTGGTGTAGGGAATCTTAAGAGACCATTTCAGAATTTTGCTTTCCACATTATATATTACTTTGCTAACCTTTTTTTGCTTTATTATTTTTCAAATTTGAGTTCAATTCTGAAATTAATTGTTTTCTTTGTTTATTGATATTTGTTTATACAGCT
This sequence comes from Scalopus aquaticus, assembly GCA_004024925.1. NCBI lineage: Eukaryota > Metazoa > Chordata > Mammalia > Eulipotyphla > Talpidae > Scalopus > Scalopus aquaticus. The sequence continues at coordinate 3,794 of PVIJ01024096.1, forward strand.
ATAGTTTTCCTTTTGGAAACACTTTAGGCAGTATCATCCATTTGAATATATAGCACATTCATATTTTTAATCTAATTCTTTCATTTCATTTTAAATTTACTTTATAAGAGATATATATTATAGATATATATTTTATATAGAGATATATTATAGATATATAGATATATATAGATATATATTACAGAGATACATATTTTATAGAGATATATAAAGATACATATTTAGAGATATATATTATAGAGCTATAGAGAGCTATAGAGATACATATTTTAATATTATGGAGATATATAGAGATATATATTTTAATGTACATATTTAATATTTTTTTCATATTTTTGTTAACAATTTCTAAGTTTGTCTTTAGGTCTGCATTGTGGTAAAGTGATGTTTTCTTATTATTTTATTTCAAACATGGCATATGGTTAAAACTTGAGTGAATCCTTAACCTCTGTTAGCAGAGTTTTAGCAGTATATTCTGAGATCTGCCACCACTGAGTCTTTTTGCCATCATCTATGCTTCAGTTAATGTATTTCCACATGCATTTAGTTCTTTACTGCTTTTGAATCACACTCAGACACACACCCACACACACACACTCAACAGACATCCTGATATATAGATATATAGATCTAAGATCTATATAGATATGTAGCTCTATATATCTGGATGTCTGTTGACTATATATATATCTTGAGTTCTATGATAATGACTATCACATATTTTTCATTGTAGCTTTTATTATAATTTTCCAGGTGAAGAGGAGGAATAATCCTGATTTACAGTCATATTAGAAGTTACATTCTAGTAAAATTGATATATATATTTCAGATGTGGAGAGCCAAATTTTAAGATGCTTAGGTTCAAGTGTACCATTACCATCAGATTCCCACAACCCTCAGAACATCATCTACTGAGTTTTTAAAACTTGACCATAAAATAAAATATGAATATTTAATAATTGATTTTGACTGAATCATCACTAAAATAATTGGTAAAGAACATTTTTTTGTTGTTGTTGAGCTTTTCATTTATCCTGTTGGGAGAAAAACATTTTCTCTCCTCTTTTTCACTCTCTCACTGTTTCTTTCAATCAACAATTAGGTTTGAAGAAATATTTCCTTATCTCCAGTTTCTTGAGTTATCAATCTGCTCTCTATTTCTAGTCCCTGAATTGTTTATTTATTGCTGTTTTTCTGTTTCCTAGTTTAGAATGCTTAATACAGTTCTAGCAAGAAAATGCTTACCTTTCTTTCAACCTTCTGGTTTCGTTAGAGGATTTGGTACAACATTGAAATGTGATTGGCAATATCTATTCTCAGGGACTGCCTCTCCTTTTGAAACAAACAATGGTTTAGGCAGTACTCTGAAGTATACAGGCACCACTCCAGGCTATTATTTTGAATAATCTGCTTTGGCGCAGGAACACTCATGCAAGGTGTTGAATGTCTTAAAATATGCGGTGCTACATGAGTGCCTACAGCACCTCAGGGTAAAAACTGAGCCCAGTATAAGAATGAGTGATGGAGCCTTTGTGCTTTTCTCAATGTTCAAGCAGGTGTATTGGCATTTACACATGCCTATGTGATGTAGCTTTCAGACAGAGATAAAACTCTTTGATGATTATACATTTCTACTGTACAAAGAATTCATCACCATGCTAAGGCAGTTTGCTTCTAATTGTTATGTTGTTTCCTCCTCTCTCACATTATCTTGTTTTATGGGAGAGGTGATTTTTACAAAGCTACATTTGCTGTACATTTAATTTTGTAAATATGCAACCAAATCAAAGGGAATTTCAGTGTGTTCTTATGTTTAAAGTGAAAATACACATTGATGTCTAAAGAAGAAAGCCAACAAGATTCACTTTGGGGAGAATTCAATGTCAATACATTCTTGGATTGGTTTCATAACTAGATGGTACTATTAAATTGGAGGATATTGTAAGATTTTTTGTGAAAAATTGATTAAATATGCATGTAGAAATTGGAGGAGCTTAGTACACTATGTGGAGGGAAAAGTGAGTATGTGTGGGAAAAGAGATGAGAGTCACACTCAAATGGAATGTGGAAAGAAACAAGGAAAGTTCTTTTACACTAAAGAGCACACTTCAAGCAATGGAACCTGAGTAACGCAGACATAATTCAGCAGTAAAATGTATAAATCAATGGAGAGAATTTATATATATATATGTATATGTGTATATATAATAATATTTATATTATATTAATGACTATACTAATATAACACAAATTATATTTCTTATATTAAATATATTATATGTATACACACACACACATATATATAAAATGAAGGAAATGCTTACCTTTTTTTCAAGCTTCTTGTTTCCTTAGAGGATTTTATTCAACATTGAAATGTGATTAGCTATATCTATCTATATCTCAGGGATTACCTCTTCTTTTGAAACAAACAATGTTAGGCAGTGCTCTGAAGTCCTCTGAAGATATAGATACATGAATGCTAAACAAAACAAAAAATTACAGAAACAATCAAAAATATTGTGAAGTGGCAGCACTATTTTTAAGGGAAAAAAGTAAAAGGATGCTTTTTTTATTGCTCACTGTGTATTGCAGAATGTTTCCAGGTGAGATTTGACCAGGATTGTTAAAAGATGTGGCCCCACCTACCTGATCATTTTTATTTTTAGCCATTCCTTCTCACTTTTCTCTCCAATCCTTTTGAATTTTGTACCATATATAACTGTTCGAATTCTCTCAACCACAGATGATTTTTCACAGAAATTATTTCATCTGCCTAATATTATCGCTCTTCCATCATCATTTTACCTTGAGCCACAGTCTTTGTGAGGATGAATGAGTTTATACATATGATAGATTTACAATAGTACTTGACAAAAACTATTCATAATTACTAGTACTAATAGTAAAATTATTGTTAAAGGAGGAGGAGGAGAAAAGAAAAAGATTTAGGAACACAGAGGAAGGCTCTGTTAATTCTAATTGTGCCTGGTAGGACAATAAGAGTTCCAAGAAGAGTTGAAATTTATACAGTTCTATGGTAAGCTTTTGCCAAGTGGGATCTGGAAGTGTAATTTAGTCACAAGGAGCAACAAAAAGACAATTAAAAACTAAAACAGATTGTCACCCAAAATATTTTCCAGGAAAATAAATAGTTCAGGGTAATTAAAATACGAAGTGCTGGTGTAAAAGAAATTTAAGGAAATTTAAAACCAGTCTTGAAGGTCTACAGATGACTTGATAAATATGAGTAACAGACTCTAAGATTGCCTCTGATATTCATATCCTTGTCTAGCCCTCTCCCTTAGTGTAGGAAGGTCCAGAACTTTAGTCAAAAGCGAATGGCAAAGCTGGTAGTATGTACCTAACTATGTTACCTAAAATCGGAAACTTCATCATTTGAGAAGAGTCTCTTTTGGCTTTGAGGAAGCATGTGGCCATGCTGAGAAGGTCAGGATGGCAAGGAACTGAGGCCAACATTAATCCCAGAGTGGCATCGCCAATAGTCCACAAAGAACTGGATTTTGTTAAAAGCCATGTGAGTCTAGAAAAGATCTTTTGCCAGTCAAATTTTATATCTTATGCAGCAACTCTGATCTACACCTTGACTACAGCCGTTTGAAACCCCTGAAAAACAAAGGACTGAGCTAAAGTATCCCTGGACTTCTGACTCACAGAATTGGTGACATAATAAACATGTGTGATATTAAAACAACAATCTTGTAGTGACATTGCTATGCAGTTACAGATAACTAATACAAGGAAGAATTTGGAGCTTATCTTAAAAGCAGCAATGAATCAGTCAATAAGGATTTTCAAGCAAATAAGTGGCTTGACATTTCTGTTTTAGAAAATAAAATCTAGGAAGCAGTGTGGAGAATGAAATGGAGAAAAACAGAATGCATAAAATACAAGCTGGAGAATACTGCAGCAATCTGGTGAGCAGTAAATGTGCAAACTAACCTGTAAATGAGAACTGGAAAAAGAAATGATAAATTCAGGACTTATAGTCTTTACTTCATTTTAATATGAAATGTGATCATAGTCAATTTTAAATACACAAAAGTTACTTCATAGGTAAAAAAGAAGAGACTTTAACTTACAGAAATTGGGGAAAATACATAATATTAAGGACTCAAAAGTGGGAAATTCCTGCATTTATTTCAAAGCTAACAATTTCTTTAAAAATTCAAATTTAGGGTTGTAAGTCCAATATCACTAGTAAAATCCAATAGTTGGCAACATGGGACAACTCCTAAAGAATAATCTCCTCTTTTTCCTTTTCACTGCCAGTCTTAGCTCTGGTACTATCTTATCATTACCTGCCTATCATTATGATTAAAAAATCCCAAAGTCAGTGAGAAAGGACCATGATATTCCAAATGCCAACTTTCACCTTCTCAAAGAGCTCTTAGTATCTATCTTACTAGAATTCATCTATTAGCAATAGGGGGCTTTTAAATTTGAATGGTATTCCCTTATTATTTCTATTTATTCAATTCACATTAAGAAACTTTACATTCGTTGAACAAATAGTTATCAAAACTAATTTTATGCCAGGAAAATTGATTAGGTATAGGTATGGACCAACAGATAAAAACAGGTTGAGTTTTTAAAGATATTTTTGGCTGACTCCAGTGTTTTACTGTGAGCAATAGGGAAATAATCTTGTCATTTTGTGAGATGCAAAACACCAGGAGAGGAACAGGTTTGATGGTGAGAGGAGCCCAAGTGAAAACAAAATATTCTGATTTTGGTGCTTTCAGTTAGAGATATTGATCTTGCAGTTGGATATATGAGTCTCAAATTTAAATTGCCATCAGAGATATATTTGGATATTTAATGTTGAGGTGATATTTAAAGACTTGGGACTAGATGAGATTATTAGCAAGTAAGTATACAAAGAAGAGATATGAAGACTGAGAATGAGTACCCCAATTTTAAGAAAAGGATACAACAGAATGGTCAATGTTATTGAATTGTGTTCCCCCAAAAGATCTGTTGAGCTCCTAAGCCCAAGTGTCTATATGTGTGACCTTACTTGGAAATGGGGTCTTTGCAGATGTAATTAGATCCATGTGAGGTCATTATAATAGACACAAATATGACTGATCCTTATAGGAAAAGGAAATAGAGACATAAAAAGAAGAGAACCCTACACATGAGGAGATTATGTCGCATGACAACACAGACAGAGATCAGATGTGTTGTTACTAAGAAATGCTTGGCCAGAGAAGGCCAAGGATTGCCAACAAGCCACCAGAAGTTAGGAAATATTCTCCCTCTGGGTTGCAAGGGTATCAGAGGCCTTTATTTTGGAACTCTAGTCTCCACCACTGTGAAATGATAAATTTCTTTGCAGTAAGTCATCCAGTTTTTGGTCCTTTCATATAATAGCCATGAAAAGTCATCACAGTCAGAGAGGGAGAAGAAATAATTTCAAAAACATGGTGTTCAGACAGCCAACTAAGAAAATATTTCAAGAAAAGGGAATAATTATGAAATTACAATAAAAAAACAATTAAGAAGATTGAGAATTGGCCTTTGAGGATTACAGATGAGCAAGGCTATAGGAGCAGCTATGAGGACTGTGGATGAAGACTCTTGGGTGCAGGTTTAACAGAGAAAGAGGCGTTTACATTCCTAACCAAGATGGAGTAACAATAAATAGACTTACTTTCTTCCATCATGAAACAATTAAAAGAACAGATAGAATATTAAAGATGAAAGTTCTCGATACATTAACTATAAAGCAACGAAGGACAGTAACCTCTAAGAGGCTGAAAAAAAAGGGGGGATGTTGGAGCCAGGGATATGTGCTCTTGGGGCACCAATCCCAAGCCACACCACCTGAGACAGCAACAGTCGATCAGTCATGAGGCATAGAAAGAAGATGTCTCCCCACTATGACCATCAAGTTAGAACACTGAGCTCAGCACAGACATGCAGCTTCCTGATACTGTTGCAACCACTGGCACTTCCTGACACCTCCAAGATGGTAATTGTCACTAAGTCATCAGTCTTGTCTTGCTCGATCCATGCTGTACCAGGACTGGGTGCTCTGCCCTGTGACAGCCCAACTGGTCCCAGCTTTCACTAACATGTCTGTTCCTGTCTTTCCTCAACCTCCTACCATTCTCCCTCAGATTCCCCTTGACTCGGCTGGTCCGCAGCAGGGGTGGATCTTATGATGGTTCGTCTTATCACCTGAAGAGAGATTGCAGGTCATAGTCCCAGGAGAGTCTGGATGTTTTCTAATACCAACAAGTTCTATAATTTCCCCACACCAACTGGACACCCTACCATTCAATTATGACACTAATTACTAATAGTTATTAAATGCCATAAGTTTAAGCATTCAGTCTCTTAAGACTGTTCCCACTTCCTACTCCAGCTACAAATCTGATACTTTCATTTCTGCCCTGTTAACTATAAATTTGGGAGAGTGTCTTAAATTTCAATAATTTACTAGGACAACTCTCAGAACTAAGGAAAGTGTTTTACTTACAATGTTAGTTTATTATAAAAAATACCATTTAAGAACATTCAAAAACAATAGAGGGAGGGGTGTGGAGTTTCCATGCCTTTTCTAGTTGCACCAACCTCCCAACATCTTGGTGTGTTCACCAATCTGAAAGATCCCTGAAGTTGATCATTTCGGTGTTTTGTTTTGTTGTTATTTTTTTTTAAGATTTCATTACAGGTGCATGATTGATTAAATCACTGAGCACTGGTGATCATACTCAATCATCATTCCCTCTTCTCTGGAGGTGGGAGTGAGGGGACTGAAATTTTCATCCTCTAATCTAACCTAATCTAATCTAATCTTTCCTCTAGTAACTAGCACCCATCCTACAACAAACTATGGGTTCACCAAGAGTCATCATTAATAACATAAACTCAGGTATGGTTGAAAAGAACTTGTTAAGAATAACAAAATGTGTTCTAATTACTCAGAAAATTCCAAAGATTTTAGGCACTCTATGCCAGGTACCAGAGACAAATATATATATATATATATATATATATATATATATATATAAAATATTATGCTATACCATAGAGGAGAAACTCAGACAAAGCACAGAACTCTCATTGAGTTAAGAAGAATTGTGATTTCCAGGAGACCAAGGTACTGGCATTTATAGGACACAGTACTTACGTAGAGAGAACTGCACAAAGAATATATCTTCAGAGAGCCCTTCATGAGTGTTCAGCCGCATACTGCTTAGTACACATGAGGAATCTACTTGAGTCTAGGGAAAAATCCTACATGAAAGGACAAGAGGGAAAAAGTCTTCAGATGTGAAGAGGGACAGGAATAGTGCTGTTCTCATCAACCAGAATGGAAACCCTTATGATTCACAGGACATCAAAGAGATTTCTCATAAGCTTGTTGTCTAATTAGTGGGGTAAAATTAGCTTCAAAATAAATGCTGATCTATGCTCCTATTACAAAGTTTAAAAATTAGACCTATGTAACTTAACTGTATCCCAGAAGGAGGCCCAAAATATTTTTAGAAATACAAAATATCCAGCAGGAGACAAGGTAAAATTTACAAATATCTGACCTCCTTCCCCTAATCTACCAGGATGAAAAGGAGTAGAAATACATAACCTATAATAAGGAGTGGAGAGAAGAATAATAAGGAGGTTTTGTAGGCGAAGATACTTATTACACTGGTTAACAGTGAGATCATTACTGATTTAAAAAGTCCCTAATCTGTAGTATCTTGGTGTGCTGAACATGAATATAACCCTGAAATTTTTTTATTAGCTCTCATTTTGAAGATATTTCATATAATTCATTTTCACCATGTAAATTTATCCACCAGGACAGCAACAACATCTTAAATCAGTCTAGAATGATGTCATATTGCATCGCATTGCATAATACCATCATGCACACATCATCCAGAGTGGATTGCATCATTTTCTGATGCAATACAATACTACTGCCAGGTGGCTGCTGAAGTAAGCTGACGTCAACAGTGCACTACAGAAAGCCCTGTCAGAAAGGTTGAGCATTGAAAATATTTCAGACTTTGTGAGAGCCAGTTGAAGCTACTGTTCCATAGAACTGTTATTATTTTATCCATTTAGGCACAATACAGAACAGTAATGTCTCGAAAGTGTGTTAATAGTGTGGACAATTTCTGCTCTATTTGTGGGAAAGTGACATTTGCCAACCAGAAGAAAAGTATCACTTCTCCAGTGAAGAAGACTGACTTTGGATGCAAGGTTGTTGACCAAGACAAGCCTTGGGCCCTGAATATATGCTGTGCTACATGTACAACACAGCTTTCACAGTGGTGAAATGGCAAAAGACCATCAATGCCATTTGCAGTCCCCATGGTGTGGAGAGAGCCAAGCAACCACATAAAAGACTGTTAACTTCTGCTTGGTTCCTTCTCTTTCTGGTGGGATAATGAAGCAAAAGAAGTCGAGAATAGTCTACCAAACATTCTGTCTGCATTGAGATCAGTTCCACATGGTGAGGGACTTCCTATTCCAGAACCTCCAGCAGAATATTCTCTTGATTCATCTGATGAGGACAAGGGTGAGCTGACCTGTTCTCCAGTCCATCAGCATGCAGTGATCCAGATTTTCACTGTGGTGCATCATCAACCCCACACAGACTAACAAAGGAAGAACTCGATGACCTGGTTTGTGATTTGGACTTATCCAAGAACAATGCAGAATTGCTAGGATCAAGACTCCAACAATGGAATCTTCTAGAAGATGTCACAATTACTTTATATCAAAAGTGTCACCAGCAGTTGGAGCCTTTCTTCAGAAAGGAAAGTACTTTGGTATTCTGTTCCGATATTGAGGGCCTCATGAATGCCTTAGAAATCACTCATGATCCATTTTTGGACATCTGGGTTGCTTCCATACCTTTGCTATTGTGAATAGTGCCGCAATGAACATACGGGTGCATGTATCCTTTCGGATTAGTGTTTTTGTGTCCTTTGGGTAAATTCCCAAAAGTGGGATTGCTTTTGGATCCAGAAGATGTGGTACATATACACAATGGAATACTATTCAGCATGGAAAGAAGATAAACACATGCAATTTGCAGCGACATGGATGGAATTAGAGGGAATCATACTCAGTGAAATAAGCCAGAAAGAAAAAGAAAAATATCAAATGGTTTCACTTATAACAGGACTATAGGGAGGCCGGGTGGGAGAGAGACAC
>PVIJ01024097.1:0-12990 GCA_004024925.1 Scalopus aquaticus
CCCCCCTGCTTCTCTCCCCCTCGCCCCTCTCCCTTTATCTCTGCCCCCTCTCTCCTGCAGGATGGATCCGCAGCCCCCGCCGCCCGCCCAGGGCAGCCCACCTCACCGGGGCCGGGGGCGGGGCCGGGGCCGCGGCCGGGGTCGAGGCCGGGGGCGGGGCCGCGGCGGCGCCGGAGCCCCTCGCGCCCCCCTGCCCTGCCCCACGTGCGGCCGCCTCTTCCGCTTCCCCTACTACCTCTCGCGGCACCGGCTGAGCCACTCGGGCCTGCGGCCCCACGCCTGCCCCCTGTGCCCCAAGGCCTTCCGCCGGCCGGCCCACCTGTCCCGCCACCTGCGCGGCCACGGCCCGCAGCCCCCGCTGCGCTGCGCCGCCTGCCCGCGCACCTTCCCCGAGCCGGCCCAGCTCCGCCGCCACCTGGCCCAGGAGCACGCGGGCGGCGAGGTCGAGCTGGCCATCGAGCGCGCCGCCAAGGAGGCCGCGGAGTCCGGCGGAGGCTCGCCGGACCCCGGCGCCGAGCAGCCTGGCACCGCGGCCGCGGGCTCCGCGGAGGAGGCAGCGTGGCCCGAGACGTGGCCCGCGGGGGAGCCAGCCCCGCAGGCGGCCCCCGCTGGCGCCGAGCCCCGGGAGGCCGAGGCGGCGGCGGCCGAGGCGGGGGCCGCGGAGCTGAGGGCCGAGCTGGCGCTGGCGGCCGGGCGGCAGGAGGAGAAGCAGGTGCTGCTGCAGGCCGACTGGACGCTGCTCTGCCTGCGCTGCCGCGAAGCCTTCGCCACCAAGGGCGAGCTCAAGGCGCACCCGTGCCTGCGCCCCGAGGGCGAGCAGGAGGGTGAGGGCGGGCCGCCCCCCCGGCCCAAGCGCCACCAGTGCCCCGTCTGCCTCAAGGCCTTCGCGCGGCCCTGGTCGCTGTCCCGCCACCGGCTGGTCCACTCCACCGACCGCCCCTTCGTGTGCCCGGACTGCGGCCTGGCCTTCCGCCTGGCCTCCTACCTCCGCCAGCACCGCCGCGTGCACGGCGCGCTCAGCCTGCTGGCCCCGCTGCCCGCGGCTAAGAGGGACGACAAGGCGGGGGGCGGCCGGAACTCAGGGAAGGGGCCCGAGGGCGGCGAGGGCGCCTCGGCCGGCGGGGAAGGCGGCCAGAACGGCGGGGAAGCCGCCCCGGCCCGGCCCCCGGCTGGGGAGCCCCGCTTCTGGTGCCCCGAGTGCGGCAAGGGCTTCCGGCGCCGCGCGCACCTGCGGCAGCACGGGGTCACCCACTCGGGCGCGCGCCCCTTCCAGTGCGTGCGCTGCCAGCGGGAGTTCAAGCGGCTGGCAGACCTGGCCCGCCACGCGCAGGTCCACGCGGGGGGCCCCGCCCCGCACCCCTGCCCGCGCTGCCCGCGCCGCTTCTCGCGCGCCTACAGCCTGCTGCGCCACCAGCGCTGCCACCGGGCCGAGCTGGAGAGGGCGGCCGCGCTGCAGGCGCTCCAGGCCCAGGCCCCGCCCTCGCCGCCGCCGCCGCCCCCGCCGCCCCCTCCGGCCGGCCAGGACGAGGCCGGGCTCCCGCTGGCCCTGGCCCACATCAAGGAGGAGCCGCCCTCCCCGGGGACCCCGCCCCAGTCGCCGCCCGCACCCCCGGTCTTCCTCAGCGCCTCCTGCTTCGACAGCCAAGACCACTCGGCCTTCGAGATGGAAGAGGAGGAGCTAGACAGCAAGGCGCAGCTGCGCGGATTGGGGGGCCTGGCCTCCTGACCCCACAGCCACCCTCGTCCCCGCCGAGGGATCCCCGTTTGCCAGGCGGAGGAGGGCAGCTGAAGGCGAGGCCCCTCCTCCGTCCACCCCCCCTTCCAGCCCGCGACACTAAGGAGAGGGGGGTCCTGGATTGCCCCTCCCACCCCATCACCCACCCCAGGCCCCCCAGGCCGGCTAGGAACTGCTCACCCCGACTTGTGTCGTAAGGCCGGCGGACTTGGAAAAGGCGGCGGAGGACACTGGGCCGAAGGCCGGAGAGGGCGGCCCCTCCCGCGCCGCCCCCTGTACACACTGGACACCCCGCCTCCTCGGACTGCCGACCCCGGCCGTGAGCAGAGGTCTGTCCCTGTCCCATGTCTGTCTGTGAATAAATGTGAGTTCGTGAGCGGAGCGAGGGGGCTGTCTCGGGCGGGGCCGGCGGCGTGTCCCGCTGGCTGTGGGCACCCGGCGCGGGCGCCCATGAGGGCCGGACCGCGACAAACCCGTGGGGCTCGTGAGAGGAAACGGGCTTCGGAGGCCGCCCGGGCGCCCCTGCGGGGGTCCTCCTTCGCCGGGCCCTTGCCCTTCGGGGTCCAGGGCTAGGCCTGGGGACTGAGGACAAGCAACGGCCCCTTGCCCCGGGTCTGCCCGGCACTGCGCAGCCACGGACCGCGCCCGCTCCTTCCGCGCGGAGTCGGACTCGGCCAGCGCCACGCAGGGGCCCGCGCTCTGCACGCGCCGCCCGCGCCAGACACGCCCCCACGGCGCGCGGAGGCGCGCGCCCCCCCAGCGCGGCCGGCCGGGGGAAGGGTGTCTTCAAGCCAGCCCTCCTCAAGGCCCTCCTCGGCCGCCGGCGACCCCCAGCGGTCCCCTCTGCACAGTGGCGGGGACCGCGTGCGCCCCCACACCCCTCAGACCCGGGAGGGGTAGGAGGTCGAGTTCTCAGGGAGCGCATCATGCTCTGGGGGTGAGGGTGGGGTCCTGGGCGCAGGAAGGCGGCGGGCGCAAGGAGCAGGGAGCGGGACTGGCCCGCGGCTGCAGGTCAGAGGGGCTCCCCCAGCGCCACAGGCCCCCGAGGCCCTGGCCGGAGGCGGGGCAGGCAGCCGGAGAGGGGCCTGGGCCCCTGCCCTCGGGGAGCTCACAGGCGGCGGGGCGGACAGGGCCAGAGGTCGTGCACAGGAGTTGGGGCGTCAGCTGAGAGGAAGAGAAGAAAGAGGGAGGAGGAACGGGGATGTGGACGAAGAGGAAAGGAGGGTCGGGGTGAGGAAGAGGAGGGTGTGGAGGAGAGGGGAGGAGGAGATGGGGCCGCGGCGGAGGGGAGACGGCCTTGAGGACACCACGCAGGAGGCCCTGCCGGCTCCTCGCCCTGGGCACGCGGGCCTGAGAAGTGCCGACAGGCGCGCGGGCATCGGGCATCTACCCCGGCCGGGCCTGGCCGTCCGCGCGGCACCGAGGGGCGGCTCTGGGTCGCAGACCTGCCTGAGCTTCTCCTGAGAGCGCTCAACATGAACGCACGGCGCCTGGGGTGCGGGCAGTCACCCCAGTGACCGCCGCGCGCTGTGCGCTGGGAGCCGCAGGGCACCCCGGGAGTGTCCATCCGAGGAAGGGCCTCGCCAGCAGGCACGGCGCCCCCGCACAGAACAAACCGCGACAGGGAAGGCGCCGCGACCCCCGAGGGTCCCGCCCAGCCGTCCCAGCGCGGGAGCGCCCAGTAGCGCCGCAGACCCCGCCCCCGCCGCGCCCCGAGGTCCGTCTGCTCCGCCCCGGCCCGGGCCTCGCTCCACGATCGCGCTCCGTGACCCTAGAGTCTGGGGAGCACCTGTGGGCAAGACCCACGTCCTCAGATGCACCCTGGGCCCCCAGCACCCTGGGCAGCAGCGGCCTACACTCCGGGCTCCAGCTGCCAGTGAGCCCCAGGGTTTCGTGGGGGTCCAAACTGCTCCCCGCCCCCCATTTCTTGAGTTACTCAGGCATTTGTTTGCAGCTGGGTGGACGAGGGGGACCACGTTTACACTTGGGGTGCTGTCCCTATGTGGCGTTACTGTGGGCCACGCCCCACAGCAGAGCCACCTGACACCCTGCAGCCAGCGGGCGTGGGGAGAAGCCTCCTGCGCAGGCTCCGCAGGACACTGGGCCCCGGCCACGCACACCGCTGGCCCCTGGTGCCGCCCGCGCCCGCCCTGCCGCTGGAGGCCAGCCAGGCGCCAGGAATTCGTCTCTAGGCCAAGAACCAAAGGGGCCCCCATCTCCTCGCCACACCCAGGCCCCACCACCTCCAGAGAGGGTGCTCGGCCACTCACGGCCCAGCCCGCTCCCCTGGCCCCAGCGCAGGCGCACCCCCACTCTGCAGGTGCAGCGGCGGGCGTGCCGAAACACCTACAGAATGGGAGCCCACATCTCTAAGGCTGGAATAAATCAAATAAAACTGCGGTGCGGGGGACGGCGGCCTCGGCGACGGGCCTGCTGCTGCCCTCCAGGGCCAGCGCCTCCCCGGGATTTGCTCGGCGGCCTGGAAAAGACATTCACGCCAAAACCGCGCTCGGCCGCTGCGGGCAGCTCACCCTACTTGCCCAAACGCGGGGCGCCCAGACGCCCTTCCCTCTGGGGTCAGCCAGACAGTGGGGTGTGACCGGGATGCAAAGGGGTGCCACCGCGGGAGACCAGGGCGCCCCAAAGCACAGGCGCGCCGGAAGCACCAGACAGAGCGCGCGCGTCCAGCTCGAGGGCCGGAAGGGAAACGACCCAACGCAAGAGGCCCGGCTGTGGGGAGTCACTGCGGCTGACCCGCAGGCGCAGCAGGAGAGAAACACACCGGCCACCGCCATCGCGGGAGCGGGCACGACGACGGCCCAAGATACCCGCGGCGGGCACGTGTTCTCGCTCTCCGGTCTGTGCGCCGGCGTTTTCCGACTGCGGCCGAAAGCGGGAGGGGGTCTGTCTCCGCCCAGACCCGCGCGGGCCGCCGTTCCCACCCGAGGACAGTGGACTCGGGGCATCACTGGCCCTGCGGCCTCTCGGGGTGAGGTGACCTCTCCATGAGGAGGTCGGTTGCGGGGGTGGGATGTGGGAAATCTGTCCTTTGCCCTAAATTTGGCTGTCCATCTAAGACCACTCTAAAAACAAAATGTATTCTATTTAAAAAGCACAGACCGGGCCTCTCTAGGGGCACAGGGGTAGAGTCTCAGCTGTCACCCCTGCAGCCTGAGCTCGACCCCCGGCCTGGGAGCTTCCCACAGGGCGCAGCAGACCTCTCCCGTCTCCCCGTCAGTGGATCCGCCTGCTCTGCTCCCCACTCTGTCTCCGGGGAGTCCTCTCACCCCCGCACCTCTGCCTGCACCCCGGTTCTACGCAAAGATAAATAAAAAGCACAAACACAAGAGAGGACGCCTCCTCCTATTCCACGGTCAGTGGCGGTTTAGCGCCGCCAGGCGGCCTCTGCGGCCAGCGCGCCCCGCCGGGGCCCTCTCCGGGACGTCCGCTCCCGAGCGCGGGGTATTGTACCGTCTATTGAGATATAACTCCCAAAGCACAGGATTCAACGTGCACGACTGCACGGTTTTCGGTGAGTAAGGGTGGCGCGACCACCGTCACTACGATTACAGATTTCAATCCCGCAGGCCCCTCCCCTGAGCCCCGCAGGCTCCGCCCACAGGCCCCGCCCCCGGCACCCTCCCGCGGGCAGCCCTGGGCAGCGGCCAGCGCCTGCGCCCGGGAGATTTGCACAGGCGGGCAGCTCACCCTGGATCTGTGGCAGCCCCAGACCCCAGACCCGCGCTGCCCGGTGCCACCGCCTCGAGGCTTGTGTGAGCGCCCTGTTCAGCCTCTGCCCTGGCCGCTCTCCCCACACTCGGCAAGGCCCCAGGGCCTCCGCCCCAGCCCGCTCCTCCCGCCCACTGCGCCACCCAGGCCACCTCCGGGCACTGCCCGGCCGCCCCGGCTCCTGAGCCACCCCTGCCGCGCGCCCGCCCGTCCCCCTGCGCTCCTCTGCAGCTTGTCCTGGCCCAGCTCTGGGGCTGGGCTCGCTGCGGCAGGCTGGGAGGGGCCTCCGAGAGCCGCCCCGCGGCCAGGGCGCGGGCTAGCATGGGCGGCTCCCATCCCGACAGCCACGTGGGCTCTGCGGGCCCTCGGCCCACACACGTCCGGCGGGGCGGGGCGGGAGCGAGGCCAGCGCGCCCCAGGGGACTGAGTCCTTCGTGCGGCTGGCGGCCCGAGTGTCGGAGGCGGGCGGGGCTGGCAGAGAGGCCGGAGCAGGTGTCAGCTCCAGCAGGCCCCGGCTTGGGCGCGCTCCGAGGTCACTGGGGAGCCACAGGGGCTCCTGGGCAGGCCAGGCCAGTGTCCTCTCCGGATGCGAGAAAGAGCGGGGGCACTCAGGGCGCCAGGCGCCCGAGGACGCAGAGGCCCTGACCCGCCGTCTGGACGGGGAGAGTGTGGCCGGCCGCCGTCCCGTGGTCCCTGCCAAACGCGTCGCCGGCCTCTGTAAACACAGAACACGGTGAAAATGATTTCGCTGTTTTCCTTCCTCCACCACGACACGCCCTTGTTCGTGGGTGCGCGTCCCGCTCCCGGGGGCACGCCAGAGTCCCACACTCCCCTTCCTCGGCTACGCGGCCCTGACGCCGCCTTATTCACACAGGGCCGAGGGGGGTGCCGCTGGCCCGCGCGAGGGGCTCCTTCCACTCGGCCTGAGGCCGAGGCCTCCTGCCTGCGCCTGGCCCCGGGGCTGCGCGACCCACAGCCGGGCAGGGCGCACCGGCCGCACCTGGCTGGCCTGAGGGCCCTTGCCCCGCGAGGCTGAAGCCACAGGGCAGCCCCCGCCCCCGCACCCCCTCCCACCTGCGCCAGGCGGCCATGACCGCGCAGGGGCGCCCAGGTCGAGCTCAGCGGGCCGGCGGCCAGTACGGGGCCCGGAGGCTGAGGGCGAGGCACCCCAATACCCGTGTCATCGGCGGCTGATGCAGGCGTCACGCGGCGCCCGGCCCTGTTCCTGCTGAGCCCTTGGCGCCCCGCTGCCCCGGCAGCGCCCCGAGCCGACACGGCAAACCCTAGCTCTCCTCACATTTTCAGGGGAACCCAGGAACTCAGAGAAAGAAGGCGGACGCCAGCCCTGGGGAGCGAGGCGGGCTCTCTGGCGGCTGCACCCCGCTGCCGGCACCGTGAGAGGCCGCAGCACACCCCGGCCAGGCCCTGGCGCCGCGTCTCTAGGGCGCGAGGGCTCTGACTGAGCGCTCGGATGGGGCCGGTGGGGGGCGCTGTGAGAGGCGCGGGCACCCCGGCATCGTGTGGGGCGGGGAGGCTTCAGCCCCGTTGTTTCCCCGCTGGGCCTGCCCCAGGAACACGACAAAGACGCGGGTCCACAGGGCCCCTGCCGGCCGCGCTCCTCAAGCCCGAAGTCAGACCCTCCGCTGCCGCTCCTGCGGGGCGCGGGGGCGGGTCGGCCCCAGGCACTGAGACGCAGGGCGGCGTCGGCCCGAAACAGCGGGCCGCGGCGCAGGGAGCTGAGCGAAGCGGGCCAGGCGGCGCCCACAGCGGCCACGCCCCAGGGGCGCCTTCCCCGGGCGGCGTCTGCGCCTGTCAGCGTGTGCGTGGGCAGCGGGTCCGCCAGGCCCAGGGGCCCGCGCCTGTGCCCCTCACAGTGGCAAGGACGGCTTGTCAGGGAAGGGAGGGCGAGAGCGAGGCCTGCGGGGACGGGGCTGCGTGCGGCCAGCCCGGCTCTTTCCAGAAAGAGCCGGCGGGCTTGCGGTGACGCCTTGTCCCCTCTGGCCCAGGACCGGTCCCGCAGGCCCTGGGGCGCGCGTGGACCGCGGGCTGGCTTGGCGGAGAGCGTGAATGCGTGGGAGGGTGTGCGCCCCGACACCCGCTGGAGGCCGCCGCGGGGACAGCCGCGCTGCGCTCACACGGCGTCCGGGGCACGAGTGTCACCTACGGCGAGGGGTGCTGTTTGCACACGTGTGTGTCACGCAGTGTCGCAGACGGCGGGAGGGACACACGCCAAGTGTGTCCTTAAGGAGACGCTCCCGTGGAGGGCAGTCGGCCGCGCTGCCTGCGAAGGAAACTGAGGCGCGGGGGCGGCCGCATGGGTCGGAGCAGCGCCTGGGCCGGCGGGCTGGACGAGGGGGGAGGGGCAGGCCGGCCGCCTCCCGGGAGCCTCCCCCACACACCTGCTTCTGGAGGTCACTCCAGGTGACCCCGCCGAGTGTCGTTGCTAAATGAGGAGGTGCAAAGCTCCCCGGCTCATCAGCGAGCCCTGGGGGGGCTGGGAGCGCTGACGGCTCCTCTCGGCGCCTCCTGCGCCCAGGTGGTCAGCTCTGCAGCCTGACCTTTCGGCCGCGCAGCTGCTCGGCCGGGCCGCCCCGAGGCCAGCCCAGGAGCCACTGGGCGCGCGGCCCCTGGGGGGGGCAGAGAGCAGCCCAGGCGCCCCAGGCCCTCGGCCTGCCACCCGCCGGGGTGTGCCGGCAGGACCCCCGAATCCGGAGTGAATTTCGAAGGCCTGCGAGGGGGGCTGAGCAGCGGCGCGACAGCCTTGTTCTCCGTGCAGGGCCCATGGGGAGGGGGCCGGGCGGGCCGCGGGCGCAGGGTCAGGGACCCGTCTGGGGATGGGTCTGCACGCTGGCTGGCTGGCAGGCGCCGCGGGGGTCCCTCCCGCCGGTCACTGCGCTGGGGCAGGCGGAGGGGCCGGACTCTGCGCTCCTGGGCCGGCCGGGCCTTCCGGCGCAGGGCTCTGCGGTCTCCCCGGCCGCCTTGGGCCTGGCGAAGCGCGCCCGTCCGGGAGAGCCAGACCCAGCAGCGGCCGCGGGACCCGGACGGCCGCACGCATGCGCCGCCGCGCCTGCCCCGCCCTGGGCCCCCCGCCGTCGTCGGACCATTTCAGAGCCCGTGCGACAGCCAGGACCGGCCCCGACATCTCCACGGCCTGGGACCAACTTCAAATACTTTGTCCCCCCCAAAAAATAGGCCGGCCTGTCTGTGGTTCCCACAGCACACCCCAAAATGCCGCCTCAGGGGGGCGCTCATCTCACTCTGGATTTGCAGCCAGGACGCTGAGCAGCAGCTTCAGTAGGAAGCCAGCGGGGTGCAGGCGCCCGGGCGGCCCCCAGCCTGCGCCCGGGTTTCGGGCCCTTCCAGGCCTGGAGCCGCCGCCACTGCAGGGCCTGTTTCCTGCTCTGCAAACTGGGCACAAACCCCAGTCCCTGGCGGGGGCCGAGGGAACAATTCAGTGGAAAGCCCCCCACACCGGGGCGGCTCAGAGCAGGTGCCCAGGTCAAGAAGAAAGTGCTTTTCCCCAGTGTGCCCCCCGCTGCAAGAGCCCCCCGCCCCAGGGAGGGCCGGGGCTGCAGTCCTGGTCTGGGGGAGGGGCCGGGGCCTGGACTCAGCGTCTGGGGGAGGAGGGGCCTGGGGCCCGGACCCCCGGGCTTGAGGGAGGCTCAGGGGCCTGGACTCAGGGTCTGAGGGAGGAGGGGCCTGGGGCCCAAACCCCCGGGCTTGAGGGGGGGGCTCAGGGGCCCAGACCCCCGGTGTTGCGGGGGGCTGGGGAGGGGGCCGGGTCGCTGCTCCAGGGCTCTGGGAGCGCCCTTTGTTTCTAAGCCAGACCTCAGTGCCTGGAGTGGGGCGCGGCCCGGCCCTGTCCCGCTGCCCCAAGTCTGGCCCTCGGGGGCTCACATGTGTTTTGTCCCCTCTGTCCTGGGCCCAGAGCCCAGAGTCCAAGCCGGTCTAAGTTTGGAAGGGGAGGGGGGGGACAGCGCGTCGGGGGTGAGGGCGGGTGTGGGGGACAGGGTGTCGCTGGCGGGCACACCCTGTCCCGGGTCCAGAGAAAGGAGGGACAAAGGGCCTGAGAGGCAGGAGCAGGACAGGAGCGGGGAGAGGACCGGGAGGCACACGGCGGGCGGGGCCAGCGACGAGACTGACCGGGCCACAGCGGGAGGGGGCAGGGGCCAGTAGCAGGCCGGACAGAGGGACCCCGGGGACCCCCGCGCGGGAACAGGGTGGGGGCCGGGCGGCTGAGCAAGGGGTGCGGGAGGGGCGGGGCTGGGGCAGCCCTGGGCACCAGGTGGCCACGGGCGGCGCCCAGACTCGCTCTGCCGGGCGGGGTGCCGCAGGGCTGAGGGTGCGGTCGCTTTGGGGGGCCTAGACACGGGGAGCCGGCTGACACCAGGTGACCCTGAGATGGAAAGCAGGGACCCCGAAAACCCAGAGGATGGGGACCCAGAGGTGAGAGCAACGAGGGGAGAGAGGGGCAGAGAGACGAGGCAGGATGGAGGGCGGGCAGCGCACCGGGCGGGCTGAAGTGGGGGCCGGACGGCGGGCACAGACAGCCGGGCGCAGGGCACTGCAGCCAGACCCAAGCAGGCCCCAGGAGATGGCAGAGCCGCAGCCGGGACAGGAGGTGCGGGCATTGGCGAGAGGGCCCTGGGCGGGGAGGTTGCGCTGGCCAGGAAGGACCGCAGCGGGCGGGGTCTCCACCCGCGGGGACACCAGCAGGTGGCCGGAGGAGGGTGGGTCTCGGTGACCACCCGGGGCAATGTCCCCGGCCTCGGACCCAGACCCACCCCGCCCCCGCAGGAGGACACCGCGGCGGCGCTGCAGAGGCTGGTGGCGCTGACGGCCGGCAGGGTGGCCGCCGTGCGGAGCCTGGGCGCCCGGTACCTCCTCATCCGCAAGCTGGGCTCCGGCTCCTACGGCCGGGTGCTCCTGGCCCGGCCGCGCCAGGGGGGTGAGTCGGGGGCCCGCGGGGACCCCTCTGGGGACTCCGAGAAAAGCTGCCCAGAGAGGGCAGGCGCCTGCCCGAGGCCACACAGCAAAGCGGGAGGAGGTGCGATCCCAGCGCGCCCAGAGCGGGAGGCGGGGTAGGGGCCCTGGGGGCGGGGGGGCGGCGGGGCCGCGGGGGGCCCTGGGGGCAGGGGCTCCGCTCGGGGAGGCAACAGGAACCAGCGCGCCCCGCCCCCCCCCAGGCCCAGCGGTGGCCCTGAAGGTGCTGCGCCGCGACGCCGTGCTGCGCGCCACCTTCCTGAGGGAGTTCTGCGTGGGCCGCTGCGTGTCGGCGCACCCCGGCCTGATCCGGACGCTGGCGGGGCCCCTGCAGACGCCCCAGCACTTTGCCTTCGCCCAGGAGTACGCGCCCTGCGGGGACCTCAGCGGGCTGCTGCAGGAGCGGGTGAGGCGCCCAGGCCCGCGCCCCAGCCCCCCGCCAGGCCCCCGCCCTCGGGCGGCAGCCCCGCACGCCCCGCCCCAGTCAGTGCAGCCCCGGCCCCCCCTCCACGTGCGGCGCAGAGCGCGGTGGGGGCGGGGAGGCACGAGGGTGGGCAGGGGCCGGCGCGCGGGCACGGGCGCGGGCGTGGGAGGGCGGCGCTGGGCGGGTGGTAGTCGGTGAGGGTGTGGGGGCCGGCAGGGCGGGCAGGCGAGGACAGGGCCCAGGATGCGCCTGCAGTGAGGGGGTGCGGGCTGCCGGGTCTCCGCCCAGAGCGGAGCTGGGTCAGCGCTGCCGGGAGCGGATGGCGGTGGGCGGACGGACAGATGGCGATGGTGCTGGAGGGGTGGAGGACGGGTGGGTCATAACAGATGATGGGTGGACGGACAGACAGCGGTGGGCGGAGGACAGGCGGCCGGAGGGAGTGGGCGGGGCGGGCGTTGCCGGCTGCCCAGTTGGGAGCCGGGCCTGCCCACTGGGCTGCAGTGGCCTCGACGGGAGCAGCCGCTGACGGCCACCGGCCTGGGGACGCGCTGGCCGCGTCGCAGGGTCGCTGGAGGGACAGAGCTCGACGGGCGGCCAGGCCGCGGGGGCTCGGGGGGGCCTGCGGGGGCGGGTCCAGCGCAGCGTGGGGGAGGCCGGTCTCACGTGGACCCGGGTCCATGTGCGGACACGGCGGGGGGTGGGGCCTGACTCTTGAGCCCGAGCCGTTGCCCCGACGCGCCGCCTCTGACCCCCCAGGCCCTGCCCGAGCTGCTGGTGAAGCGGGTGGTGGCCCAGCTGGCCGGGGCGCTGGACTTCCTGCACGGCCGCGGGCTGGTCCACGCGGACGTCAAGCCAGACAACGTGCTGGTGTTCGACCCCGTCTGCAGCCGCGTGGCCCTGGGGGACCTGGGCCTGACCCGGCCCGAGGGCAGCCCGGCCCCAGCACCGCCCCAGCCGCTGCCCTCCGCGCCCCCGGAGCTCTGCCTGCTGCTGCCCCCCGACACGCTGCCCCTGCGGCCGGCCCTGGACTCCTGGGGGCTCGGGGTGCTGCTCTTCTGCGCGGCCACCGCCGGCTTCCCGTGGGAGGTGGCGCTGGCGCCCGACCCCGAGTTCGAGGCCTTTGCGGGCTGGATGACCGCCAGGCCCAGGCCGCCTCAGCCCCCACCCCCTTGGGACCGGTTTGCACCCCCAGCTCTGGCTTTGCTCCGGGGGCTTCTGGACCTGGACCCGCAGACAAGGAGCCCCCCGCTGGCGGCCCTGGAGTTCCTAGGGGATGACTGGGGGCTGGAGGGCGACGCAGAGGAGGCTGGAGGCCTAGAGAGTGGGCTCGGGGAGGGGGAGGGGGAGGGGGAGGGGGCGGCAGGCTTGGAGGAGTGGACAGACGAGGAGGAAGACCAGGAGGGCAAAAGTGGCGGGAAGATGGGGACAGGCGGGGGCGTCCCCTCAGCAGGTGACTGAGACAGGTGGTGGCCCCGCCACGCGCCCCTCCCCCGCGCCCCAGCCACCTGGACAGGACACAGCTGCCCCTGCCAGGGCGGGCGCCGCAGCTGCCCCGGCAAGACCAGACGCGAGCCCGCCACGGCGCACCCCAAGCGGAGGGACCGCTGCCGCCCCAGAGCGCCCCGCGCCGCCGCCCCCACGGACGCAGACTGGCCCCCACCCTCCCGCCGGATCTCAGCCCTCGCTCACAGCCCCACGCCGGGCCTCGGCTCCCTCGGCCTGCCCAGCCCTGGCCCGTCCTCAGGCACCGCGGGGCGGCTCCACCCCAGGCCCGCAGCAGGGCCGGGCAGGCTCTCCACGGCCCAGTGCTCCGGGCCGGGCGAGGAGGGGAGGGCCGGGCGCCTCTGGTGGGCAGGGTTGTGGGCAGCTGGGCAGCGCTCTTCACCAGGACGGAGTGGGCAGTTGGCGATGTTAACCTGGGCGGGAGAGGACTGCGGGAGTCGGGGGGACATGGGCGCACCGCACAGCTCCGCACCTCGTGTGAAATAAAGTTCACGGAAATGGATCACGTGCCAGAAACCTGCGTTGGTGGGCAGTTCTCTCAAAAGCCCGCAGTCCCAAAAGCCCACAGTCCCCCCTTCCTGGGATCCCCGGTCCAGGCCCCGCCTCCTCCCCAGAC
>PVIJ01024098.1:0-12987 GCA_004024925.1 Scalopus aquaticus
TGATTGTCTCTCTCCCACCCGGCCTCCCTATAGTCCTGTTACAAGTGAAACCATTCGATATTTTTCTCTTTCTTTCTGGCTTATTTCACTGAGTATGATCCCCTCTAATTCCATCCATGTCGCTGCAAATTGCATGTGTTTATCTTCTTTCCATGCTGAATAGTATTCCATTGTGTATATGTACCACATCTTCTGGATCTATTTTTGGACATCTGGGTTGCTTCCATACCTTTGCTATTGTGAACAGTGCTGCAATGAACATACGGGTGATATGCTTACATTTTATATACCGTAACATAGAAATAGAAGACATGGTAATGAGACCACCTACTGACAGTGAATTACAAAAGTAGATAATTTAAATAAAATGTCAGATATTAGAAAACTGCTAACAGTGCAATGAAAAAAACACAGTCTGAGAATTACATTAGGCTACTGTGTAAGAAAGCAGGGTATAAGCTAAAAAGTGCTGTAAAAATAATTATTACAAGCTGAGTTTTAGGGGGAATTTTTGTAAGTATTCATTGGATTATAGGACACTTACTCATTTGGTAAATATTGAGCACCTGCTTATTGAAGACAAATGGTGCACCAAAAATGGCCTTTCTGAAAGGCCATTATAGACTTGACCTTAAATGAGATTGTAGGTGAATAGATGATGGGGGCAGGAGTCATGCAAGGAAGTAAATACATTTAAAAAGCCAGGGGGAATATTGGTAATCATAAAGTTAATAAATTTGGTATGATTTAGGACTTTTAAGCTAACACTTTAATATTTTGCTAAGAGCCCTTAGTGTTTAACAGAATCATAATATCCTTTGTCAAATCAGACTGCATTTCTTTCTATTTTTTTTTTTAAGATTGCCAGTGCTGAGGTTGACAAACCCTGGTTTAAATGTTTAAGTTATAAATCAAGCTACAAAAAGAAAATATGTTCCACTTTTCTACCTGACATCATGGCCGTGACCTTGGAGTCCAGATTCTATCTTAGAATCCTCAGGCTCTTTAAAGCCTGTTTGGCACTGCACTGCCTACATGTCTTGCAAAAGCAGGCACGCTTCCCAAATGAAGGATCAGGCACTAGGACAGGAGTTGGGCTGCTTCAGAGAGTGGGTGGCCCCTCTTTTGCTCTTGAACTCTTTTTTAATGGATTTTCTTCTCCCTTCCCACCACCATCCTTTATGTCTCCTTGTCCCTTTCTCTTTCCCTCCCCCTTAACTTCAGAGCCCTTACTGTGTTTATTGTCACTTGTTTTTGAAAGTATTTTACTTTGTCAAATCCTGTTACATAAATGTCTGATATTTGTCTTTGTCATTCTGACTTTTGCTTTACTATACATAATTCCCCTGAACTCCCTCTGTTTTGCTATTCGACTGCATTTCATCTTTTCTTACAACTTGATATGTGTGCTTGATATCGTTGCCTGTTGACAGGCATTTAGGCTGTTCCCATGTTCTAACTATTGTAAATAGTGCCACATTTATAAACATTATAAAGCACATAGGTTTTTACATGGATGATTTCATGTTCTTTGGATAAAACTCATATGGTATTTCCATTTTTATTTTTTTAAAGGTGAATCCAAATTACTTTCCATGATGACTGTACCAGTTTAAGAAATAGAAATTTCTCTTGTAAAATTTAACCAGTAGAATGTAGATATGTGATCCTTTTGAAACGTCATTAAAAAAACAACTTAATTGTTGTGTGGGGAAGCTTTTTGGGTATTTCTGGGTTTTGATTATTATGTGACATGGTCTCTGTCTTTACTAGTGAATTAGATAATTAAGAATTACATTTTGAAATGTTTTTCATTTTGTTACTTAAAGCTTTTTTTGATGGCAACAAGAGAAAGTCATGTCAGACATTTTCAATCTTTTTTATAGCTGGAACATGAAAATGCTCAGTTAAGAAATATAAATTTCTCTTTGTCTGAAGCCCTGCATGCGCAGTCATTAACAAGCATGATCCTGGATGATGAAGGTATTTTGGGCAGCATTGAGAATTCTTTCCAGAAGTTCCATGCATTCCTGGATCTCCTTAAAGATGCTGGGTTAGTTCATTTCTCTACATACCACTTTTCTGTGACCACAGTGGTAATTTGCTGAGAAACTTCGGCAATTTTTAATGCTTCCTTTATCATATTTAGTATAGTTATAGGTAATAAAGTTGATTTTTTAATGGGGAATTAATTTTTTTTTTAAAAAGTAAAATGGAAATCCTGCCTTAGTAGAGTAGA
The DNA here is from genome assembly GCA_004024925.1 of Scalopus aquaticus. Taxonomy (NCBI): domain Eukaryota; kingdom Metazoa; phylum Chordata; class Mammalia; order Eulipotyphla; family Talpidae; genus Scalopus; species Scalopus aquaticus. The sequence goes on from PVIJ01024098.1 coordinate 2,240, forward strand.
AGAGCACATTATAAAAGAGTGACCTGTAGTTAACTAGTAGGCATAGTTTTTGGTGAATAATAAATTGAGGGGAATCTGAATTGAAAATATTTAGGAGTACATAGGAATTTTCCTATCTTATTCATTTTGCTTGTTAATTAAGTTTGAATTAATTTTTTTTCTCCCAGACATAAAAATTTTATAAATCTGCAGGACAGATATAGATAGAGATTACACTAGTCAACAAATTTTTACAGAAGTCATATCACTGAAATAAAATTAGTCATTTCCTATCAGTTTGTATGTGCTCAACACGAATATGACAGTCAAGTTCTAATTTTGGCTCTATTTTTTTTGTAATCTGCAATAAGTTGATGTTTACATCACGAAATGCATGCCAATAGTAGTAGGCCTACGGTTAATACCTGTAAAAAATCAAGTCATAGACTACTTCTTAGATTTCTTCACTTGTCTCTTGTACATCTGTTCAGGAGCATCTCTGGGGAGCGTCCAGCAGTAGTCAGCCAGCATTGTAGTGGACCATTTTCCCCTGTATCTTTGTTCCATTGATGCGATATCTTGATGAAAACGTACGCCATGTTCATCACTAACCATACCACAGTTTTCAGGGAAGAAATCCAGATGGGAATGAAGGAAGTGGATCTTTAGAGACATACTGCAGCCAAGTTTCTGATACTGCATCAGCATGTCTTCTACTAGTTCCTTGTAGTTTTCTGCCCTATCATTCCCAAGAAAGTTTGTAGACACTAGGCAAAAAGCATTCCATGCTTGTTTCACATCACCCTGCAGCAAGTTGTTGAACCGGTCATCTCAATGCAGGCAGAATGTTTGGGTAGACTATTCTCAACTTCTTTTGCTTCGTTATTCCACCGGAAAGAGAAGGAACCAAGCAAAAGTAACAGTCTTTTCTGTGGTTGCTTGGCGCTCTCCACACCATGGGGACTGCAAATGGTATTGATGGTCTTTTGCCATTTAATCACTGTGAAAGTTGTGTTGTACATGTGGCATAGCATATATGTGGGGCCCAAGGCTTGTCTTGGTCACCAACCTTGCATCTGAAGTAAAAATGATAAGCCTTCTTCCCTTGAGAAGTGATATTTTTCTTCCAGTTGGCAAATGTCACTTCCCCACAAATAGAGCAGAGATTGTCCACACTATTAACGCCCTTTCAAGGCATTCCTGTTCTGTCTTGTGCCTAAATGGATAAAATAATAACAGTTCTATGGAACAGTACCTTAAACTGTCTTGCACAAAGCCTGAAATATTTTCAATGCTCAACCTTTCCAACAGGGCTTTCTATAGTGCACTGCTGACGTCAGCTTACTTCAGCAGCCGCCTGGCAGTAGGATTGCATTGCATCAGAAAATGATGCAATCAATTCTGGATGATGTGTGCATGATGGTATTATGCAATGCAGTGCAATATTACATCATTCCAGGCTGATTGAGGATGTTGTTGCAGTCCTACTGGATAAATTTACACAGTGAAACATATAAAATGAATTATATGAAATATCTTCAAAGCGAGAGCTAATAAAAAATTTTGAGGGTTATATTCATGTTTAGCACACCAAGATACTACAGCTTAGGTCCTTTTAAGGTTAGTTATGATCTCAATGTTGACCAGTGTTAGTGGTTCTCAGCCAGAAGTAGTTTTACTAAAAGAAGGTGCTAAGGGAATTAAAATTGGTAAGTGATGGCATGTTTTATAAGTGAATGGTTGCTACTGCGAAGGAAGGAGTAGGCACAGTTCTTGGGAACTAGCAGAAAAATGGTCAAGAAGTGTGGAGTAGAGGTATGAGGTAGCAGATTACTGTGTGGTAGTAGTTGAAGCTGCTAGGGAGATGTATTTAAGTAGTAGTATTTAACTTGCTGTTGTGGGGAAAAGGATCATACCCTCTGTTGGCTTCCAGAGCATGAATGTGGAAAGGACTGAGAAATTGGGAGAGATACAGATTTATACACTGGAGCAGGATACTGACCTTTAAGATTTTAGAGGTATTTCCTGATTGTCAGTATGGCACATCTGAGCTATTCAAATGTGATTCTAATGACCCTTGCCTTTTCCTCCTCTCCTTCTCTTGTCTAGGCTTGGGCAGCTTGCCACAATAGCTGGTATAGATCAGTCAGATTTTCATTTACTAGGTCGTCCCCAGATGAATTCTACCATTAGTAGTCTGCCTAAAGAAGAAAACAAGGCACTTGAAGAAGAAAAACCAGAATCAAAGCAGAATGCCTTGGCACCAATGCAAAATATCCAAGTGAGTGGACAGAGCTGAACTTCCTCATTCTAAGGGTGGTTAGCAAAAAGGAAATAACCAAGTTAAACAAAAGAATAACAATCTATCTCTAATAGTTCACATCCTTGAGCACTAGAAGCTTTTGGGGGGCCCTTTCCAGATCTGATATTAGTGGCTATTCACTAAATTGCTAATCATTTCATAATATTTTGTTGTATCTAAGAACACTGGAAGTTCTTTTGGAATTTATGATTTAAAGCAAACTCTGCTCAGTGAAGGAAGACAAGATTAGAGAAAATATTCCAAATTTTAAATGGTGTAAATGTCTATTTTATTCATATTTCATCTAGGTTTCTATTTGTATGCAGTCAGCTTTCAATGAAGGAACACTAATGAAGGTACAAGTACTGATATAATTTTTAAAATAAGCAACCCAACCATGAAGGATAAGATTATAGTGAGTCATCCTTTATGGGAATGGGAGGGGAAAACCTTTCTGCTTTCCCTCCAGCCTTACTTGGAGCCCCCATCTCCCGTCTCTGCTAACCCAGACTGGCGTTGGGTATGGACACCTTGAGAACACAGATTAGTCACAAATTGGAAACTATTAATTTTCACATGTTGCCTGAATGCTAAAAAATAAAAAAATAAAAATAGGGGATAGGGTTTTATTATTTTGATTGAGAAAAGGGGAAGAAGGTTATAATTAATCAAACACAAAGAAAATGTAGTGGACAAAAAGCCTTTGGATATAGCTAAGTTAAGTTGGGACTTACTTGGCAAAGTATCGTTAGGAGAAAACTTGGCTTAAAATTTTTTGAATTATCAACTGACTGACTTAATAAAATCACTGATGTTTTAGACTCTACTTTTTAATGTATGGTTTTATCATCACTGAATTTTTGTTTCTTTTGTTTTTCCCTCCAGTTCCAGAAAATTACAGGTGATGCTAGAATTCCTTTGCCTCTTGACTCCTTCCCCGCCCCAGCTGCTACTCAGGAGACCTTAGAAACTTCCAACAACAACCTGGGATTCCCAGTCACTGAGCAGCGGCTAGAGTCTGTCCAAGAATTCATTGCTAGAACATGTTCTCCTTCAGCAGATGTGATTTCTGGAACTGGAAGTCAAAGAAAAGAAGAGGAGTTGTCTAGAAATAGCAGAGCGTCTTCAGAGAAATTGGCCAAAACAGGTGAATATACCAAAAAACACTCTGCTAGGAAACAACCTGGAAAGGACCAGCCTTCTTGCTCTGACTCATCTGTAATCCTGAAAAACAAAGGAGTTGGGCAGAATAGCTCTGTGGTTAATGAACCAGTAAAAAGTGAATCTTTGACAAAACACATTTCTGTCAAGAAAGAAAGTAGAATAGTGACTGTTTCTTCTAAGACAACTAAAAGTAAACTGAATCTACCAGGACACTCTGAAAGTGAGACCCTTGGCTCTGATTTTGAATTTCAAGAAAGCATCCATACTCTATCACACCTGACATAAGTCTAAATCTTTTGAAATTATGTTTCTGCCTTCAAATTTTAATAAATTTCTTATGATTTCACTATGGCATATGGTGTTTTAAAATATAGTAATGAAAGCCATTGGAGAAAGATTTACATGTACTTTTTATTTTAATGAAATATTTGGTACATTTTTTCTTTAGACACTTGACACCACTCATTCACCAAGTATTTACTGAGGGCCTAATATGTCCTGGGCATCATGGCTTTTAGCTGTCAATAAAAGAAAGCATTTACTTTCATGGAACTAGTACTCTGGAGAGAAAACAACAACAAAGCAGAGTAAGGTGACTAGAAAGGAGTAAGGGAGAATGAGTGGAATCATTTACCATGTGGTAAAATATGAAAATGTTATGAATCATGACTAGAAGCTATTGGTGTATTCTAATTCATATTAACCAGAGCAACAAACATTTACCAAGGTATTTAACCTTACAGATTATGACAACCCTTTAAGGTAGGTAATTACTGTTGTGCCCATTTAACAGATGAATCAAAGGAAACAAATCATGTGAGTGGCCCAAAATTATTAAGTGCTAGAGCTGGGATTTGAACCAAAACCCATGCTCTTAATCATTTGTCAGACTTGTCTCCTTGTTAAGTGAGGAAGAGCATAAGGAAGACTTCATCGTGAGAAAAGCTGGTGAGCACCAGAAGTGCTAAAGAGCGGGGCAGTCAGGAAACCCAACCTTTCCCTTTCCCTGTATTGACAGGATTTTGAAAAGGCAGCATATGTAAGAGATTGTGAACACAGTTTCTGGGCTAAATCATGCCTCCCTGATAAAACAAGCCCTATCTTGATTCAACTAAACTGTGACTTGAGAGAATCAAAAAAGTGGAGTGTCAGATTTTTTTAAGAAGGTCCTGCCTGATTGTTACCAAGAGATTACTGTTGATTTATTGATGAACTAAAATACTGTTTGGTTCATTAATTATGGATTGAGTGTTCTGGGAATAAAACAATGAGCAAGATGTAGTCTTAGTCCTTTAACAGTTGGGTGAAAAAGGAAGTCATACATGCAAATGTCGTAATACTGCAGGGCACATTCTGTGGTGAGGATATATAGGGAATTTAGTGTTTGGGAAGAGAGCGAGCTGTGGGGCCAGGTTTACCTAAAGAGGTAATACGTAAGCAAAGTCTAATTGAAAGGACTAATTGAAAACTGGGGAGAAGGTGATGAAGAACAGGAATACTCAAAACAGAGGAAACAGCATAAGAGTCATTAAGTGAGAGAGCGATGTTCTCAGATAACCACAGATACGGGTAGTTTAGAATTAGTGGAATGTGGTCAGGCAGGTGATGCTCATATAGATGGCAAGGAGAATAATAGCAGGTCTCACAATCCTGTTGTATGTAGCTGGCTCCTTTTCCCGAGGCAATAGCTAATAAAGGGGTTGAAGAAAGTTAATGACATGTTTGGAATTGCATTTTAAATCATGAGCTTTGGTATGGAAGATCAGTTTGAAGGAGCACAGAGATATAAATTATGCCACACTTCTGAGAAGCATTGTTTTTAATTTTTACTTTTATGTGGAATTTAAACATTCTTCCTTTCCAGCCCCAGCTGAAAGGGTTCCATGGGCAAACATAAGGGAGACCCTGGCTTATAAAGTTAAGCAAATTTCTTTAGTGTAAGATTGCTCAGACTGCTTCAGGTTAATGTTCATTCTGTATCTCTAAGGTGGGCATATGATATGCAGCCCTCCTCAAATATATTTGGTTACAGAATCCTTTTTTAATAGAATTATCTAGCAACAGTTCCACCAAAAACCAATATGGTAGCTCCTAGATTAGGGAATAGCAAGAGGAAAAAGGGGTCTGAAATAAGGTATAGGTGAAGGTAGGAAAGTAAGTGAATTTCATTTAGGAAATAAATAAGCAAGATTTGGTTATGGGAAGTAAGGAAGAAGAAGCAGGCAGAGGCTAGACTCCCATTTGTGTGACTAAGTTTGGGTGGCGGTATCATTAGAGCTAGAAATGATAGAGAAAGAGTTTGGTTTGGACACACTGAACTTTAAAGCACCAATGAAATTCAGGAGATAACTGGTAGATACAGAAAAACAAAGATTTGAATGCCTTTAGCACATAAACAGTAGTTCAAATCATGGAAGTGAATGAGGGTACAGGAAACTGTTGGGGCTTTCAAAATTTAATAATGGGGGAAGGGATTTTGAAAAGGAAAGAGATGAGAGACTTTCATAAAGGAAGAAGTACATAGTGTTGTGCGGCAAAGAATTTAAGTGGCAGTTAGACCTCTGGTGACTTCAGTGAGAGCAATTCAGTGAAGTGGTGAATGAGAAAGGAAAGTCGCAGTAAGCTGAGGGAACAGTGAAGCTATTCTTTGAAGGAGTTTGGATGATAAAAGAAAACAATTAAACATTTTTTTAGAATGAGAGGGACTTAAATGTTACCGGTTGAAAGAGGAACGGTTAAAGGTGATACTGCAGCTGCTGAAGAGTGAGCGGCTCATCAATGCAGTAAAATCTCAGAAGAGGTGGGAACATGAGATACACATGAATGCTCTTAAGACTGAAAGAAAGATCTGAACAGATGGGGATGAAGATTATTCGATTCTTCAGTCAACTGGAGGTGGCTTACCTACATATATATAGTGGACAATGATTAGATAAGTAATTTAGAATCTGGAAAACATGGCTAGGAAAAAAAGGTGTAGAGATCTCATTGAAAAATACATAAAAATGACTGTGTGCTCAGAATTGAACGGAAACTGGTAAGTTTGAAGGGAAAAAGAAAAGAAAAAGGTGGGCATTAAACGAGTATGTATCGATAACCTGATTTCTTTGACCACAGATTTTTAGAAAGACTCATGAACACACATAATTATAAATTCTTTTATATTTTACCAATCATTTGAAATGATCCCACTAAGAATTATAAATAGAGATATTTTACTGCTTAATATGTACAAGTATATCCTTGGAATGCTTGTTAAACTTTTAGTATTAACCTGAAGCAATGGTCCTTAATTGAAATATATTTTTTTCATTTAGGTTAGAGAAGGCTAGGAATGTGTACCTTTACTGAGAGACTGCCGGTATACATGCAGGAGTTTTTAGTTTTTTAAGTGTCAGATGTGATACTACCGCAAGGAGCTTGTTATCTTGCCCTAAATCCACACATAATTACAAGTGGTCAAAAATTACTATTGTATGCCTATCCAGTACCATATCAAATAATCAGCCTAATTTCAAGTGGATAGTTACAGAAAAAGCCCTAATTTCGAAATAGTAATCCTTGCTTTTTCAGAGGATCTGCAAGATAAAGAGATAACATGTTTAAATGATTCTGACTATAAACTGCATGCTGGAATTATGATTTAACACGGGTGACTGAACACATTCTTTTACTCTTCCAGAATTCCATTGAAATGACTGGAGAATATTAAAAATAAACAGAGTTGGAAAGCAGAAAATGAACAATGTGAAATTTCTAGAAGACAGAGAGCAGATTATTAAAAGATCAGTCAATTAAAGAGTGGAACAACTAAACCTTTCCACTCATCTTTGAAGTACTGAATGCGGGAGTTTGTCACCACACTTTGGCTAAGAAAGCCACTCTCTGAAGTGGGAGTTCTGGCACAGGAAACAATAGGACTGGAGAGTAAGGGGATTGTCCAGTTTGACTACAAAGAGGAACTGAAGATAAAACTGGCCACAATAGTCTAGCTATGGTGACCTGCCACTCCCTTTATAATCACCGGAGGTGCCTATAATCAGAATTTGTGTTCATTGAAAGTGAACAGAATTTTCATTTGATGAAGGAAAAGCACTTCAAACTTTAATCTTAGGCCCTCGACTATAAATACAAACAGCCAAGAATCATCAGACTTGAAGGAGACTCCAAACAAAACAAGACTCCAAATTAAAATAAAGCTTAAATTCATGAAATGGAAGTATAAGAGAATCCCCTTAATATGCACTGTGAAACGATGAAAGATAGGTTATAAAAGAAGAATCCTAAAAGAACACAGTAATTGGCATATAATAATTGCACAAATAATGAACTATACAAATAATTTATGTGTGTCCATACAAGTTTATTGTATTAGATTTCTCAGCAACTAGACAACTTAGAAGTCTTTTAGGAATTACTAAGCACACTGAACAATGACTCCTGATGAGGCCATGTTACCTTCCATTCCCCTTTATAATCACCAGAGATATCTATAATCAGAAAAATGCCAAATAACATTAATGCATATGTGAAAAGATTGGACTAAAATTCTAGATTTTAACATGAATATAATATAGGATATAAAAAGTTAAAGTGTGTTCAGTATCTTGAATTATTCCAGGAAAGAATGCATTGTTTACTCTAGTTGTTGATGGAAACATATTTAAACTTAAAGGTGTATCAGAATAGGTTAGGTGATGCTACAGTAACAACCTCCAAATCATAGTGACTTGAAACAACAGGTTTATTTATGCTCATGCTATAGGCCTTTGGCAAATTGGCTAGGGACCTCCTCTACATCACCCACAACCTGGGAGCTGGAGGAGTATCACTATTTGGAAAGTTGCTCGTTATTAGTACCCAAGGAAAAAGAGACTGCAACCTGCATTAACTTAAAACATCTGCCTCAGTGTAATGGTTGTCACTTCTGCCTTTGTTTCATTGGCCAAAGAAGGTCACATGGCCATGCCAGAGTTCTGCTGAGCAGAAAAATGCAGGCTTACCCCGTGCCAAGAGAAGGAGGGAGAAGCAAATATGTCAACAACTTTAATAGCTAGTAAACTACTAGAAAAGGGGGATGGAATTTAAAAAATTGCATAGAAGGCGGGGGAGAAAAGACTAGAAGAAAAGAAGCAAGTGCTTTTCTCAAATGTGACTAGATAAAATTCTGGAGTTCCTTAAGCTTGAGCACAAACAAAATCCAATTATATGCTGTGTGTAAAACAGAACTAAAAATCTGCTCTAGATTATAAAAAAATAGAAAGTATTCCAGATAGATGCTAACAAAAGTAGATAAGGTTGTGTTGACTTCAGACTAAATAGAACCCAAGTGAAAACTTAAATAAAAAAAAGTTTTCTTTTTGACTGATAAAAAAGTTCAGTTGTGCAGAAAGATTTTTAAATGTACCTGCAATATGAAATCTTTGTTTCAGAATTTATACAGGTTTCTCCAGCTATCTGAAAGAACACTAAAGAAGTATGATTTGGTAGGTTATTTTGGGAGTCTGGAAATGCTCGTTTTTTTTCCCCCTTATAAAGTAAGTGGCAGTAACATTCCCAGAGTCCACATAACCTACCAGAATAGAACATATACTTTCAGTTAGCATGAGAAAACTATTGTAAAATTTTAGAAACACTAGGAAAAAATGGAGAAGCCTGTGATGATAAAAGACGTCAACATGGTAAACATACCGTATGACGCAAGCAGTCCCATGTCTGGATATTTACACCAGGAAGATAACTCGTGTCCATTCAGAAACTTGTACAGGGGTGCTTATAGCAGTTTATTCATATTCACCAATGTGACTTCCAACAGGTGAATGGATACATGAATGCTCATGTACTCGAAATACTAAGCAATGAAAAGGAATAAAATATTAATGCATGTGAATATTAATACATGTAAAACGACTTGGATGGATCTCAAAGTCATGTTGAGTGAAAAAAGCCTATATATGTGTAATCTCGAAAAGTTACATACCTTATTATTCTGTTCATATGCCATTCTCAAAAAGACAGAACTATAGATCAGTGGTGGCCAAGTCTTGGGGTAGGGAGAGGATTTGATTATAAAGTTGTAAAGAGCCTGTGCAAAGGAGATTTTTTTAGTGATGAACTGTCCTGTATAACAAATGTAGTAGTGGCAAGATAGATAAGAGACAAATGATTATGGAAATAATGTGAAATAGGTTGAAGATTCTCAATATAAATAGCACCTACAAACCAATAAATGAACAAAAGATACAACAATATTTTTGTAAAGGAGAAATAAACATTCAACTTCATAAGCAATCAAATTAAAATGAGATACTATTTTTCAGTCCCTTTAAATATCAGATATTAAAGGATTGGCAATTCTTAGTGCTGGAGATAATGTGAAAAATGAGCTCTGTCTTTGTTGAAGTATATAAATCAATGCAGCTGTTTGGGTGGACAATTTCACAGTATGTATCAATATTTAAAATGTGTGATTTAACAACTCTAATTCCAGGCATCAAGTCTAAATAAATTGTCAAGCAAGTGTCCTATATCCGGTATAAGAATATGTATTGTATTGAGACAATTTTTGAAATAAAAATTAGAAACAAAATAATTGTACAGAAGTGTGGCAGTTGCTGAATTAGTACAGACTAATTCCTACCATGTAATCCCTCTGTGGCGGATGAAAACAATAGCTCTAAACTGTAGACATGGGAACATTTGTACGACCCTGACATGACAAACAGATTGCATAATAATACTTCTTACACATTCCTATTTACATTTATATGGTTAAAAATCTGTTTATGTAGCATATGTATGTGTCTGTGTCTGTACCTAGAAAATAGTCTGCAGTAACATACCAAACTCTTGACAATTTTTTTCTGTTGAAGACATCAGATTAGGAGAGGAATGAAAGGTTTTTTTCATGTTTTGCTCCCTTTTAAGGATGTTTGAGTATTTTAAAAATAAGCGTGTTTTCATTGATGTGTAATTTTATAAATTCCTCTTCATCATAGAAAACTTGGAAAATGCAAATATAGAATCCATTATCCCATATATTCTATGTTTGCTTTTTTTCAGTGTTTGTCCTGATGTCTATGTGAATTAGAAGTGAGTTTTACTGGGCCTCCCCGGTGGCGCAGCGGTTGAGCGCTGCGCTGTGGAGCTGTCGGCAGCGGCGACGCGAGTTCGACGCCCAGCCGGGGAGAATCCCACATGGTGCGGCAGACCTCTCCTGCCTCGCCCGCTGCTCCCCTCAGCAGTGTATTTCTGATCTGCCTGTTCTGCTACCCGCTCTGTCTCTGGTGAACCCTCTCGCCGC
>PVIJ01024099.1:0-12986 GCA_004024925.1 Scalopus aquaticus
GAACTTGGGGGTGTAACCTCCACCTGCAGTACCCCCAGGGAGAGGGAGGTCCGGGCCATGGGGAAATTGGGTTGTGGCTTGAATTGGGTCAACAAGCTAAACCAGTTTGTCTGGTCTCCATAAGAGGGGTTTAAGAGAGTCTGGAGACAGACTCTCCCAAGGGAGATCCCATGGAAGAAGGGGGCAGAATGTACAAGCCAAGGAACCACAGCACTGGCCGTTGCTGCAGAGAACCATGGCGCACATTCTCCTCACAGTGCACAAAAACCCAAACAAAGCAAAAACACTCACCCCTGCCAAGGCCTTGATGCGATAGTATTCTCAGAGCTCTGTCAATGTGTCTCACTTGTCAGTCCCTTGTCTGTGGTTCTCTGTCACTGCAGTCCTAGAACAGACCTTGTCACCCCAAGACCTCTGCTCTCAGGGTGTCAACTGTCCCTCCTCCCAGGCCCCTCTGTCTCTGGGATCCCTGGTCCCCAGGACTCAAGCTGCTGCCATGTGCTCCCTCCCCTCAGTGTCTGACTCTCCTCCCAGGAGCCTGTCTCCAGCGCCTGGGGAAGCAATCTGTTCTGGGACCCGACACCCTCTGTCCCTTGCCTTCTCCTTCCAGGGTCACAATGTGGAGCGATGCCCCTGGTCTCCAGGGTCCTGTCCTGTCCCACAGAACAATCTGCCATTTCCATGGGAGTTATCAGCATGACTGTGAAGAGTCATCACTAGTTTCCTGGGTCGTGCACACTGGACCTCACAGAAGTGAGTCTCCATGGGACAGAGGTGTCGGGGAGGTCACTTGTGCTCAGAGATTGCCAGAGGGGACGTAGTCCAGTTGGACTATTGAGCAAAATGGCTCACTGGGTCTCTACCTTGTGGACAGATCCATGGGGATGGGTCTTTGGAACAGAATACAGGAGGACAAGATGTGGGTCAGGGCCTCCCTGGTGGCCAAGGGGTTAAGTTGCAGCACTATGAAGCTATCCGCAGCCACTGCAGCACAAGTTCAATCCCTGGCCAGGGAACTTCCCACATGGCACAGCAGACCGCAGAACCTATTTAGAGCAGCAGGTTTGGGAATATTGGGGTGTCCCTCTCCCTTCAGCACTGTTATTTCTTGAAGATATTGTGCAAGAATTTTCATACCCCCAGTTACGGTACCCAGGCTGGGACATGATGGACTGCAGCGCACTGACAGTCGCATGTTGGTGTGCGAATCCTGAGGATACTGACAGGTTAAAAAAATTAAACAGGTGCAAGTTACATTCCTGGGCAATATTGGAAAACTGAGAAATGTGACCAAAGACAAGATAGAATTTTCTTAGTTGTGAAATCAATCTTGCCCTTTGGAGAGTAATATTCATCATTGTGTGTGTACTGAGAGAGAAGAAAGAGAGGGGAAGGGAAGCAGAGATGTGAGATAGAAGACTCCATAGTCAGGATGTGATATATAAGGATGGATGTATGGGCAGATAGACGGATGGATGGATGGATGGATGGATGGATGGATGGACGGACGGATGGATGGTAGGTGGATGATACATAGAGTTAGGGAGAAAGAGAAGACTAAGTGATAAAATGTTGGCAGAACTGCATCGGCCAGAGGCTGTACAGAAACCCATCACACTGCTCTTACAACTTCTTGCATGTTGCAAAGTCATACGAACTGCCCTGCGCAGAGGGGGAGATTCCCAGAGAGAAAGTACCTTAGTGAACCTGGTTCTCAGTACCGGGTATCAGACATGCTTCAGGGCAGTAGGTCCGACCCGAGGGAGCAGGGGTCACCCCCTTGTGCCTGCAGCTGTGGAAAATGGAGCCAAGGGAAATGTCTGGGCCTGGGATGAGGATTTCCCGGTGAGCTCCAGGAGAGTGGGCCTGGGGCTTGGGTGGGCTCTACAATCCTCGTGGTGTCTGTGACTCTTGAGAGGGAGAGAGCGACGGAAAAAAAGTTTGTGCCTCACTTCCCCATCGGCCTGTGCCACTGTGGGATGTTCGCTATTGTTATCCCACACTGCACAGTAGTATTCAGCGTTGTCCTCAGCCCGGGTCCCACTGATGGTCAGGGTGGCCGTGTTTCCTGAGTTGGAGCCAGAGAACCGCTCAGGGATCCTTGAGTGTCTATTGCTATCAGCCATGACCAGCACAGGGGCCTGGTCTGGCTTCTGCTCGTGCCAGTATACGCTGAAGTCTTCTATGCTGTCCCCCTGACACGTCACCCTGGCCGTCTGTCCCAGAGACACCGACACGCTGGGTGGCTGAGTCAGCTCATAGGAGACCGCAGAGCCTGCAAGGGAGAACAGGAACGGGGGTTTGGGGTGGGGGGTTAGAGTGCAGGACCCATCCCCAGAGCTCCTTCTCTTGCTTTGCCTGGTCTGAGTTCCAGGGATTGTCTGGGTGCCCTGGGTCCCCTTCCCTCATAATCATCCTCAGTATACCGTGAGTCTGGATGATGAATGGGATTTTTGACAAATGAATAAACACTTGCATCTCCTTGGCAGTCACAGCCCCTCAGGCTAATGCCAATTAGTGAGCAGAATGGGGTCTAGCCACACCAGGCCCCCCTAACCTGCACAAGGTCATGAGTTTCCTACACCCACTCTCAGCCCTGCTGAGCTCAGAGTCAGGGCCAGGCTGGTCACAGAGTTCTGGGACTGGGGTGCAATGATCCTGGGGTGCAGTGAGTCTGGGGTAAGCCAGGAGGCCCAGGAGGAGAGGGGTCCAGGCCATGGTGGGGTCCCTGATCCTGCTCCCTGAGGCTGAGTCTGGGCAGGTCCCCCAGGCCTGTCTTATTCCTGGCTAGAGAGAGCTGCTGGGTTTGCCAATGAGTCAGGGCCCAGGCTGCTGCTGGGGGAACTTGGTGGTTTCAGAGAAGGCTCAGCCCCAGGACTCAGGGAGGGGAGAGAGCCCCTGCGAACCCCACTGTCCACTTTAGGATCCTCCTCCTGCTGATCCTGCAGATAATCTGGGTAACATCTCCCTGAATGTTTCCCGAATTTACTCCCGGACTGAACTGGTGCTGTCAGAGCTCAGAGGTGAAGTGTCTGCTTTACTGAGCCTGTTCTACGGGGGACACTAGCAGGTTATGTGCAGAAGTTGGCGCGGGAAACACCAAGCAGCACTCAGAACATGGTGAGCGCAGGAAGTTTACTAAGCTGGTGGGCCCAGGAGAAACTGCGGGCCCAGGAGAGGGTCACCTCTAAAGACCTGGCCCCTGAACAAAGGCAGCAGGGGGTTTTATACAGAGTAGCTTCCGCATATCTTTTGCTGGGTTTCAGGGAAGGATGCTCTCATTGTGGGGGGGTGTCACTTACAGGATGGGTCTCATCAGTGATCCCAGCCAGGAGGCTTATCAGTAAGTGGCCATGCTCCTCCCTGGTGTTCATCAGTAAGGGTCATGCTCATTCTTGCCATGGGGGCTGTGTATGTCCTGTTTTCCCGGTTCAGTTAGACCGTGCAGGTGTGGCCCTGATCCCAGCTTCTGTGTGGCAGCGCCCAAAGGAAGTCACCTGGCAAGAACATATGGAGTTGATGTGATGTTGTAAGGTCCCGCCCTGCTGTTTTTCAGAGACAGGTCATAGGGCTGTGCCTCAGTATCCCCAGGTCCATTCCCACCAAGGACAAATCATCTGTTGCCAAGACATACTGGCTAAGCATGATGGTGGCTGGCAATCTGAAGAGCATGGCCAGTGGGCGCTTGCTATAAGCTTTCCTTTAGGTGCCTGGGAAATTGATTTAATTAAAATGCTCTTGATGAATTCAGCCAGCAAATGTTTATTGGGCAACACTGTGTGCCAAAAGCACACCCAGAAAGGCAAAGGAGTTGTGTCTGGCAGGACAGGGGCTCTCTTCACAGGGAGAACAGGTGTTGGTGGACAGTGACAGAGCTTCAGTGTCACTGAACCGAGACCTCTGAACCCATCTCCAGAGCCACGGGCACTTTCAGCAGGAGTCAGACCTGAGGGCACATTGAGAAGGATTTGCTCATCACTCTCAAGGGTGATGTTACCAACGGTGTTGATGCCTGTTGGTAGGTATTAGATTGCTGCTCCTATCCTCTCTGCATGTTAGTACACCTCTGCTCAGAACCCCATCTCTGGTGGTTTAGTCACTTTATCTGATGTGGTTCTCTGCTGCCCCCTGCTGGATCCCAGCTGCAAAAAGGCTGCTGCAGGCTCAATGGCAACTTCTGTCAAAGTGGTAGATTCAGAGCCTGTTGCTCAGGTCCTGAGTCCCTGAGCCATGAATTGCTGGCCCCTGGAGGAATGCTCCACTATGCATAGTTCTGTCTGCTTCAGATAGGCACGAGGGTCTCAGTTGCTCAGGAAAATATGAACATGCTAATTTGGAGGAGGGGAGCACAAGGACCATTTGAGGCACCCCTGCACATACATATATGTTTTGGAGGGTCATGGGCTTGGCACTTTTTGGTGACAAAGTTGTTAGGATCGCTTCTCATTGGTGCAGAAGGCATGCACAGGCATCATAAGGCAGTGCTAGACACCGCACCAGACCCAGAGATGGAAAGATCACCCAGCAAACATGTCTTCCGACAACTCTGATTTGCTGGTTCCATCCAAGGAATAGGCCACGAACAAGACAGTCCCTGCCCTCGGAATTTCTATATGAGTGGAAGGTAGTGACTGGAAATACTGGATCAGAGACCCAGCAATCTTCATCATTTTTTTTAAAGATGTATTTATTTATGATTACAAGCTGGGGTACAGGCCAGAGGCTTGGGCAAGAGAGAGGGTTGACCAGAGACACATTGGGGAGCAGAATAGGCAGATTGACCAAAATAAACTGCTTGGGGGTGCAGCATGAGAGGCAGGGGAGTCCTGTTGGGCCATGTGGGAATCTCCCTGGCTGGGCATTGAACTTCCTCTACAGCTGCCAACAGCTCCATAGTGCTGCATTTAAGCCGTTGTGCCACCAGGGAGCCCAGTCTCCACCATTTATACCTGCCCAGCATCCTTCCCCTCTGTTTATTTCAAAAATAAAGACACTGACAAGGTCCCTGGCAGAATGGATCGAACTGGTAGCTCAGCATTGGACCAAGGGGTGTAGGTGTCAGTCATGGAGTTTTCTTTCAGGGAACTTACTTTGTTCTTCCACAGAAAATAAATGACAACTAGATTTACATAGTACCTTTCTTCCTGAGCTTGAGTGTGACAGTTGGGGCTGCATCAGGCTTCCGGAGTTCACACACCTACAAGCAAAGTCTCTATTGTGGGAGTGTAAAAGAGAAAGTGAGCAATGGTAAAAGGGCCCCCTGAGGACTCAGTGGCGTGTCAGGGAAGTGGCCACACCTTACAGGACCGAGTCAGTGTCCTCCAGATGCCGTGTATGCTGGACGTCAACACTGGGTGCACAGCCCTGCTTCTCCCATGCCCGGCTTTCAGGGACCGAGATCCATGAGGAAATAGGATGATACTGCCCCTTGTGATCCCTAGGGAGTCACCAGCAAACCCATTCCTGAAACTTGCAGTCAATTGAATTGCACTGAGCAGGCATTTGACGTTGCTCCATGGGTCATTTTGGTCACCCGTGACAACGGGTTTTCAGACAACACAGAGGAGTATGAATGGGTGGTTGAGTCTGACCACCAATGGACATTTCATCTGCTATTGCACAATTGGTGTGAGCTAGGATATGCACAGAATGTAGGGTCATCTTGTGCACTTGAGACTGTGATTAAGTCTGAAACCACTGCATCCAATTCGGCAGGACTGATGATGGACCCAAACACCCTGCAATGACTGTTCAGGTCATCCCATCTGGCCGTGGGTCATGACTAAGGCATTTATTGAAAGAAAAAGATACGAACGAGTCGTGAAAAGTAATGCCAGACCCCGTCTCCGAAAAATAGAGCTAGTGGCCATATTATAACAAAGGAGGAACATCAGGTCTTCCTCATGTTCATCGAAATACGTTTGGATGAAAAGTAATTATAGTTTCCTGTTTTCTTCCCCTCTCTCACGCACTTATCATCAAAGATGTGCTCTCAGTACTTATTTTTGCACTTCAGATATAGGTACAGAATATCGAAGGGGAATATGAATCGACTGAGAGACAAGGAAGTAGTTAAAACCAAACTGTTTTTAAAATCTTCTTGTGTGGAAATGTGAGCATTCTCCTTGCTCATGGAATCGATTTATCATATTCAGTGGAAGCATGGACCCCTTATTCTCTTTATTGGAGACTGTGGTTGTGGTGATTGTGTCATATCCTTGGGGGATGGGGGACCTGGGGACTTACTCAGTGTCAACACTTGTAGTCTGAAAATATTTCACAGAAATATTTCTGTCTCTATTTCTTCATAGGGCTACACGAGGATTTAGGGGAGAAAGCGTAGCTTTGTGTGTACAGTGAGCCCCCCTCAGGTCTCTGATAACAATGTGGAGGGCTGCTCCCCATCTTAGATTGATTCCCTGCAAAAAGACTCTGAGATGGCCCAGTATGTGCTTAGGAAATCTGGAATGGGTGAAGGACGTGACATGGGCGAGGAGAAGGTCCCTCTGTGTAAGTGACAACAGGGCGGGCATTCTTCTAGGAAGCTCTAAGTCTCCAATGTCCCTTTCAGATATGGCAATGTGGTGCCAGGGCCTTGGGGCCTTGGCCTCAGGCACCGAAACCTGGGTCTCTCAGAGACGGATATGGCATAGCCTGGGGAAGGCAGTTTGTGGGACCAATAGTTTCCCAGTGAAGGGTCCTCTGAGTCGCCAGGGCTCCCAGCCGCGGTGGTGGGACTTGTGCCCAAGAGAGATCTGAGAGGCCCTCAGGGCTTGCAGCTCTGCTTGCTGCAGTGAGAATTCCAAGCTTTCAGTGGAACCTGGATTTCTGGAGCTCCTCTGTGCTGAGAAGTCTGGGGTCTAACCCTGTTCCTTTGGGCCAAGGAGCATGCCAGTGTTTCCACACGGAATGCAGGGACAGTGATCGCCAGACTGGGGGCTCCCTCTGCTCCTTTCCCACCCAGCCACTGGGGTCCCATTCGCACAAGATCCAGCAACACCAGGAGAGCCCGGGCCCGCAGCCCAAAACCTGATTTTAGCCTGATCATGTCTGCGGTCTGCCTGCAGATGGGGAGTGTGGGGGCAGGGGCAGCTGGGGACCTCAGTTCTGGGACTTGGGCCAACAGGTTCAAGCTGTGTCTCCACCTCCTGGGGCTGAGGGGAGGGCGACAGAAGGGGAAGGGTTTGTGTCTCACTTCCCCATGGCCCCGTGTCACCGTGGGCACAAATACCGCTACCCCACGCTGCACAGTAGTAGTCAGCCTCGTCCTCAGCCTGGACCCCGCTGATGGTCAGGGTGGCCGTGTTCCCGGAGTTGGAGCCAGAGAACCGCTCAGGGATCCCTGAGGGCCGCTCGTTATCATCGTAAATGACCGTCAGAGGGGGCTGGCCTGGCTTCTGCTGGTGCCAGGAAGCGTCTTTACCTCCAATGTTGTCTCCCTGACAGGTGATACTGACCGTCTCTCCCAGGCGAACTGACAGGGAGGGTGACTGAGTCACCTCATAGGAGACCACAGAACCTGCAAGAAGGAAAAGGAGAGGGTGACTGCATGATGACGCCAAAGCCCAGAAGAGCCCCTTGCCCCCCGCATGACCATCTCGATACAAGGTCTCCTCGGCCTCAGGGAACATTCTCCATTCTCAGCTTCTCTGACTCACAGGCCTGGCAGGCCGTGGAACATTTGAAGAAATCAGGCCCCGCCCGCATTTTCTCTTGACAGGCACAGCCCCTCAGTCTCACACAGAGTAGTGAGCACAGTGGGCGACTGTGCCCCTAACACTGCCTTCCTGCACAGGGACATGAGCATCCTGCCCTCACAGGGCACCCCTGCTGAGTTCAGAGTCAGAATCAGCCTATTCTGAGATCCCCGGGGCTGGGGTGCAGGGAACCAGCTCAGCACCTGTGCAGTGAGCCAGGAGGCCCAGGAGGAGAGGGGTCCAGGCCATGGTGGGTCCCTGATCCTGCTCCCTGAGGCTGAGTCTGGGCAGGTCCCCCCAGGCCTGTCTTATCCCCTGGCTGGAGAGAGCTGCTGGGTATGCAGATGAGCCAGGGCCCAGGCTGCTGCTGGGCAGCTTCCTGTTTTAGAGAAGGCTCAGCCCCCAAAGCTGTCTCCAGAGCTGTTAGCACTTTCAGCAGAGTCAGACGTGAGGGCACACTGAGAAGGATTTGCTCATCACTCTCAAGGGTGATGTTAACAACTGTGTTGATGCCTGTTTGACAGGTACTAGATTGCTGTTCCTACCCACTCTGCATGTTAGAACCCCTCTCCTCAGAACCCCATCTCTGGTGGTTTAGTCACTTTATCTGATCTCTGCTGCCCTCTGCGGGATCCCAGCTGCACACTGGCTGATGCTGGCTCAATGGCAACCTTTATCAAAGTGGTAGATTCAGAGCCCATTGCACAGGTCCTGAGTCCCTAATCTATGGATTTTTGGGGCCCAGGGAGGAATTACTCCATTCTGCATAATTTTGCCTGCCCCGGACTAGCCTCGAGGGGCTCAGTTACCAGGAAAATATGGATATGCTGATTTGGGGCCGGCGAAAGCAAGGACCATGAGGCACCCTTGCACATTCATAGATGTTTTGGAGGGGTCACGGGCTTGGTACTTTTTGGGAACAAAGTTGTCACGATTGCTTCTCATTGTGCAGAAGTGTGTGCAGAGCCATCATCGGGCAGTGCTAGACACCACACAGGCAAGAGATGGAGAGATCCACCCAGCAAACGTATCATCTGACAACTCTGTTTTGCTGGTTCCATCCAGGGAATGGGCCATGAACAAGACAGTCCCTGCCCTCGGGAATTTCTATATGAGTGGAAGGTAGTGACTGGAAATGCTGGGTTAGAGACTAGTAGTCTCCATCAGTTTTTTAAAAAAAAATTATTTATTTATGATTACAAGCTGGGGTACAGCCCAGAGGTGTAGGGCAGAGAGAGGGTTCACCAGGCAAAGGGTGGGGAGCAGAATAGGCAGACTGACCAAAATAAACTGCTTGGCGGAGCAGCGTGCGAGGCAGGAGAGTCCTGTTGCGCCATGTGGGAATCTCCCCGCTGGGCATCGAACTTCCTCTGTAGCTTCAACAGCTCCATAGTGCTGCACTTACCCGTTGTGCCACCAGGGAGCCCAGTCTCCACCATTTACACCTGCCCAGCATCCTTCCCCTCTGTTTATTTCAAAAATAAATACACTGACAAGGTCCCTGGCAGAATGGATCGAACTGGTAGCTCAGCATTGGCCCAAGGGGTGTAGGTGTCAGTCATGGAGATTTCTTCCAGGGAACTTACTTTGTTCTTCTACAGAAAATAAATGACTACTAGATTTACATAGTACCTTTCTGCCTGAGCTTGAGTGTGACAGTTGGGGCTGCAGCAGCCTTCCGGAGTTCTCACACCGACAGGCAAAGTCTCTATTGTTGGAGTGTAGAAAAGAAAGTGAGCAGTGGTGAAAAAGAAAAAGGGGCCCCTGAGGACTCAGTGGTGTGTCAGGGAAGTGGCCACACCTTACAGGACTGAGTCAGTGTCCTCCAGATGCCGTGTATGCTTGACGTCAACACTGGGGCACAGCCCTGCTTCTCCCATGTCCGGCTTCCAGGGACTGAGATCCATGCGGAAATGGGATGATACAACCCCTTGTGACCCCTAGGGAGTCACCAGCAAACTCATTCCTGAAACTTGCAGTCAATTGAATTGCACTGAACAAGCATTTGAAGTTGCTCCTTGGCCCCTTTTGGTCACTCCTGACAATGGATTCTCAGACAACACAGGAGTATGAATGGGTGACTGAGGCTGACCACCAATGGGCATATCATCTGCTCTTGCACAATTCGTGTGAGCTAGGATATGCACAGAATGTAGGGTCATCTTGAGCACTTGAGACTGTGATTAAGTCTGAAACCACTGCATCCAATTCAGCAGGACTGATGATGGACACAAACACTCTGCAATGATTGTTCAGGGCATCCCAAATGGCCATGGGTCATGGCTAAGGCATTTGTTGAAAGCAAAAGATACGAATGATTAGAGAAGAAGGTCATGCCAGACCCCGTCTCCCAAAAATAGAGCTAGTGGCCAAAATGAGAATAAAGTAGGGACATCAGGTCTTCCTCACTTTCATGGAAATATGTTTGGATGAATTGTAATATAGTTTCCTTTTCTTTCCCTCTCTCACCTATTTATCATCAAAGATGTGCTCTCACTACTCATTTTTGCATCTCAGATACAGGTACAGAATATCTAAGGGGAAATATGAATCGGCTGAGAGACAAGGAAGTAGTTAAAACCAAACACTTTTTTTCATCTTCTTGTGTGGAAATGTGAGCATTTTCCGGGATCAATTTATCATATTCAGTGGAAGCATGGACCCCTTATTCTCTTTATTGGAGACTGTGGTTGTGGTGATTGTGTCATTTCCTTGGGGAATGGGGGACCTGGGGACTTACTCAGTGTCAACACTTATAGTCTGAAATGTATTTCACAGAAATATTTCTGTCTCTATTTCTGCTTTGGGTGGGTGGAAAGAGAAGTTTTAAGTAAGGTTTGGGGAGTCAAAGTGAGCCACACCCATGTTTTGTCTCACACCTGAGTTGTGTATCTTCTGGTCACTTAGTAACAGGAGGCAACTGCCCACCCTCACTTACCCTCAGGAGGCACCTGGTCTCCCTGACTCTCAGACACCAGAGGACCCGCTGTGTCAGGCTCCTGTTTATTCTATAGAAATACAAGGAATGTAGAGATCTCGCCTGGGCTACACGAGGATTTAGGCGAGAAAGCAGAGCTTTGTGTGCACAGAGAGCCCCCCTCAGGTGTCTGATCACCATGAGGAGGGCTGCTCCCCATCTTAGATTAATTCTCTGCAAGAAGACTCTGAGATGGCCCAGTATGTGCTTAGGAAATCTGCACTGAAGTGAAGGATGCGACACGGGCGAGGAGCAGGTCCCTCTGTGGAAGTGACAACAGGGCGGGCATTCCTTTAGGGAGCTCTCAGTCTCTATGGCCCCTTTCAGATAAGGCAATGTTGTGCCAGGGCCTTGGGGCCTTGGCTTCAGGCACCATCACCTGGGTCTCTGAGACGGGCATAGGGCATAGCCTGGGGAAGGCAGTTTGTGGGTCCAATAGTATTTTCCAGGGAAGGGCCCTCTGAGTTGCCAGGGCTCCCAGCCGCCGTGGTGGGACTTGTGCCAGGAGAGATCTGGGTGAGTCCCTCAGGGCTTGCAGCTCTGCTTGCTGCAGTGAGAATTCCAAGCTTTCTTTCTTTTTTTTTTTTTTTTAAAGATTTATTTTTTATTTATACATACAAGCTGGGGTACAGGCCAGAGGTGTGGGGCGGCGCGAGGGTTCACCAGAGACAGAGCGGGTAGCAGAACAGGCAGATCAGAAATACACCGCTGAGGGGAGCAGCGGGCGAGGCAGGAGAGGTCCGCCGCACCATATGGGATCCTCCCTGGCCGGGCATCGAACTTGCGTCGCCGCTGCCGCTGCCAACAGCTCCACAGCGCAGCGCTCAACCGCTGCGCCACCGGGGAGGCCAGAATTCCAAGCTTTCAATGGATCCTGGACTTCTGGACTCCTTGTGCTGAGAAGTCTGGGGTCTAACCCTGTTCCTTAGGGCCAAGGAGCATGAAAGTGTGTCCACACGGAAATGCAGGGACAGTGAACGCCAGACCGGGGGCTCCCTCTGCTCATTTCCCACGCAGGCCCTGGGGTCCCAAGTCGCACAAGGTCCAGCAACACCATGATAGCCCGGGCCCGCAGCCCAAAACCTGATTTTAGCCTGATCATGTCTGCGGTCTGCCTGCAGATGGGGAGTGTGGGGGCAGGGGCAGCTGGGGACCTCAGTTCTGGGACTTGGGCCAGACAGGTTCAAGCTGTGTCTCCACCTCCTGGGGCTGAGGGGAGGGTGACACAGATAGGGAAGTGTTTGTGTCTCACTTCCCCATGCGCCCGTTTCACTGTGGGTACCAATTCTGCTACCAGATGCTGCACAGTAGTAGACAGCCTCGTCCTCAGCCTGGGCCCCGCTGAGGGTCAGGGTGGCCGTGTTCCCCGAATTGGAGCCAGAGAACCGCTCAGGGATCCCTGAAGGCCGCATGTCATCATAGTAAATGACCGTCCGAGGGGCCTGCCCTGGCTTCTGCTGGTGCCGGGAAGCAGCTTTACCTCCAGCATTGTCCCCCTGACAGGTGATTCTGACCGTCTCTCCCAGGCGAACTGACAGGGAGGGTGACTGAGTCACCTCATAGGAGACCACAGAACCTGCAAGAAGGAAAAGGAGAGGGTGACTGCATGATGACGCCAAAACCCAGAAGACCCCCTTCCCCTCCCGCGCATGACCATCTAGATACAAGGTCTCTTTGGCCTCAGGGAACATTCTCCATTCTCAGCTTCTCTGACTCATAGGCCTGGCAGGCTGTGGAACATTTGAACAAATCCGTATTTTCTCTTGGCAGGCACAGCCCCTCAGTCTCACACAGAGTAGTGAGCACAGTCGGCGACTGTGCCCCTAACACCGTCTTCCTGCACAGGGAAACGAGCATCCTGCCCCCACAGGCCATCCCTGCTGAGTTCAGAGTCAGAACCAGCTTATTCCAATACCCCCGGGGCTGGGTGCAGGGAGCCTGCTCAGCACCTGTGCAGTGAGCCAGGAGGCCCAGGAGGAGAGGGGTCCAGGCCATGGTGGGTCCCTGATCCTGCTCCTGAGGCTGAGTCTGGGCAGGTCCCCCCAGGCCTGTCTTATCCCCTGGCTGGAGAGAGCTGCTGGGTATGCAAATGAGCCAGGGCCCAGGCTGCTGCTGGGGAGCTCTGGGGTTTCACAGATGGCTCAGCCCCCAGGGACCAGGGAGGGGGTTGTTCCTTGTAGACCCCGCCCTCAACTGAGGGATCCTCCTTCTCCTGCTGCTCCCACTGGGGCCTGGGCTCCACTGTGGGGCTCTGCCAGGGCAGTGACAAGGGTTTCAGCTTTCCAGTGATGACTGCAATTGGCCTAACTCCT
>PVIJ01024100.1:0-12987 GCA_004024925.1 Scalopus aquaticus
TTGGTAATTTGAGTCCAAACCCAGGACAGGGGTCAGAATTATCATCTTAAATTTGGCGTTGTCAGCCTAGAGGTGGTATTCAGTGCCTTAGCCTTAGGTGGGGTCACTCAGGAAAAAAAACGGGACTCTCCTACTTTTAGTAGCACAGAGGGGAAGGAGAATAAGGACAGTGAAGTGGGATGAAAATCAGAAGAGTTTAATGTTTCAAGTTAGAGAGGTCAACAGTGTCACATGCTCCCAAGACCTGAGTAAACCTTGGGTTTGTCAATGTGAAGCCACCGGTGACTCTGACCAGACCAGTTTCAGTGGAGTGGAGTGGAAACCAGGTCGGGGAGAGTATGGGATGAAGAAGTAGACAGGGACAACCAACTGCCTGAGACTAATTTTGCAGGAAGAAAAACATAGAATGTGGCAATAACTGGAAAGAAATGCAGTTTTGATGAATTAAACTTTTCCTCAGTTTATCTGATCTCTCCAAGATGCTTGGGGGAAAGTATTGCATTACACTTTTAGATCAGTTGTACAAGACTGATGGCTTATTGTGTTGTTTTTCTCACCGATATTTGTATTTTATATTTTGAAAGGAAGAACTTAGTCTTTTATGTGGTGGATAGCCTAATACGTTGAGTGAATATTACAGTTCAACTTTGGGGCGGGGCAGGGTAGGGGGAGAGAAGGGGGGGTGGAGACGGAATACACATGCATTGTCTTTATATGTTGTGGGCTGGAAATCTTCCTGACAATCTGTTAGGCATCAGGGATTTTTATCTCCAGATGGGTGCCCCATTTTTCTTCTTGATAACCTCTTACTAATGAAGAGCCTGGGATGGGAGTTCCATTTACAAATGGTGAATCATTAGAAACAGATTTGTAGGTGGAGAAAGATCTTCCAGCAGCAGAGCCTCACTTCTGAGGCATGCAGTCCGTTTCCTGCACAAATGGGGCCTGTGAGCAGGTCTATGGGAGGGGAGACAACTCATTACACATGTGCACTCCCACACCCCCAGCTCGCTACAAGTCCTCATCTAAAAGCCTGAGGGCAAAAGGACAAGCCCTCCACTGAAAGCTCTCTTCTCAAGTCCTTGGCCTCACCTCTCTTTACCTCCTCCCCTATAGTTGGGAGACTGTCAGTTTCCTTGTAGATCAGCCTGCTTGTCCATTATGGAGTCAGCCCTCAGGGTCTGCTGCCCTTGGTTCTCAGGCCCGGCTGGAGAGAGGACCTGCTGACTGCTCCGAGCCGGGCCACTTCTCTGCAATCAGGAGACTGGAGACACTCAGGCTCTCCGAGCCTTCCTTGGCATCACTGCAAGAGTCAGCCCGAGCCAGTGGACTTTCAACAGGAAAGAAGATTCAGGACCACTTTCTGGAATTTATTACTAGACTCACCTTCCCAAGCCCCAGCCCCTCATGCCTGTGAGGTTTTGACCTGGTTATTTCTTTCTGCGCAGCGTCTTCCTTCAAAATGCCCACCGCCTGACCCTCCTTGTTCCCTCCCATCCCACAAGAGAGATTCTGAAACTTCGGTCATTCTTGTACCTCTTGGTGATATTTTCATATCTAGGTATAATTAATGATACTGTTTATGTAAAGTTTTACTGTAAATCAACTTATTTTACTTAAATGTGATTGCTTAAATATTTTACTTAATAAGAAGTTTTTATGACTGTATAAATAGAAATGGAGGGCAAATAAAACATAAGTACAAATAAAACACAACTTTTATGTTGCCAAATTCTTCTTGTGTATTTATTTACCAAAGGCTCTTAGCCTTTTTAAAAAGGGAAATCATCAAATATTATAGTTATTAAAGATACACCAACACAAAACAGACTTTTTCTTGAAACAATCTGAAGGATTGAAAGGAAAGTATTATTTGCATAGCACATGAATGTACTAAAAGCCACCAAATTTTACACTTTAACATGACTAAAATGGTCAATTTTTAATTTTACTACAATAAAAGAAAGGGAAGAGAAAAAGATTAATTCTGAATCTGAGATTTAATACCATATTATAGTACTGCTTAAAAGATTTCCTCCCTCATTTTGGCAAAATGCTACACCAGTAAAGGTATAGTGCTTACATGGCTGAGATCCTTAGGGTTCTTTCTCAGAAGAACTCAGCCTTGTAGTCTAGAGTAAGCCAGTGTTTTCAGTTGAATTTCTTTAATAATCTAAAGTAGGATATATAGAGAAATACTCTTGAAAAACCTCTATTTGTTTCCTTTTCACATTTGACATCTACAGTAAATTTGAACTTGGATATACCTAAAAATAAAATAGATGTTAATTTCCATCTTATAGTATTGTGAGGATTACATGAGGAAATCATGGAACAACGCAGGAAAATTCCTCTATAGAATACTTGTTAGTTCTCTTCCTTACCCCCCACCTCCCCGCTCAGCTGAAGACTATTAGGGAGGTATATTCATATGGATGCTTTATGAATGATTTGGTGCTGATATGATGGAGATTTGCTAGAAATTTTTATAAACCAGAAATGAAATAACTTAGAGGTTCTGGAAATTAGTCACTGTTAAGTATTTAGCCAATACAAAAAACAATAATAAGAGAAAGAAGAAGAACAAATAGTCTATTCTGAACTTCATTTTCAGTATCATTAATTATTGAGCTCCAACTCACCATTTGCATTAAGAAGCATAAATAATTATTATTTGGGTTTCTATTCAATTCTTTCCTAATACAGTTTTATATGCTGGGATTTTGCCAACCTAGTTTAGTTAATTAATCTTCAGTTTAACCAAAGCATATTTAGAACATTTATGGGATTTCCTTATGAAACATCATCACTTCTGGTGCACTCACATTTTGCTGTTTTTGGTCATCATCATTTGTATTGTTGTATTTGGCAGCAATCCTGGAAATACAATTTACTTTATGCTAAAACCATGTCTAAGGAAAAACTGTGACTCCACTGTGGAGTGAAATATGGCATGCACTCCCTTGCATTGTGTTCTCAATTTTGGATATACATCAAACTAGAAATGATGTATTCTTTCAGACTTTAGAACTTGAGAGTAGGAGGTAGGGAACTTTCGGATGCCACAAACACAGTTTAAAAAGCATTTCAGAGCTAGTCCTCTCTAGGAAGAGAAATGCGATTAGATTCTCCAATCTTTTCTAACCAGAGAGAAAGGTTGAAAAGTGAAACACTAGGATGGGGAAAAGGGAAGAGTCTCAGTGAAGCCTCTTTGTAGCATCTGAGAAGATGAGCAAGGTATACTTTCGTATGCCTGAGGCGTAGTTTGGCTCATGGAGTAACAAAAGCCATATGAAATGTTTTATGGTGAGTTTTAGAGTTCATTAAACATTCACTTACAAGGAGGATCTTTTAACACTGTAATTCCTGAGGTACACATTTTCCTTCTCACAGTGCAAGGAATGAAATTCTCCAGAATGAGAATAGGATGTTAGGCAAATTAGAGTAAGTCAGCATTTCCTCGTCCGGGCCTTTTAACTGCATTTTCGGTAGGCAAATTATTTGGGGGCAACTACATAAATCTTTCATTTCCATTCTTTGAGATAGCAAGTCACATGGTTTTTTTTTTTTGTTTGTTTGTTTGTTTTTGTTTTTTGAAAAAGACCTATCTAAATACCTACACCTTAAAAATGGAGATGTAGATATATACCTATCTAAGGCTGATGTCAAATGTCTTCCCGGCTCACCATTATTTGGTCTGAAAGCATAATCAGGAGAATTATTTGTGGGTTTGTCACCAGTAACCTAAACAGAATATAAGTTTGGAAAATTTGGGCTCAGCCAAGAGCCTTGGCTATGGATTATGGCTCCCCAGAATAGCCCCAACCAGAGGAAGCCAAGAAGGTTTTTTATTTTGAAAGCAACTCATTCTAAGATGAAGGATTTCATTCTCATAGGATTCCCTGACCTCCTGGACAGCTCTGAGCTTTAATCCCTTGTGAGTATTGTGAAATCATCATGTCATATAAACAAGTCATCTTCTGGCCAGGTTTGGGGGTCACCTTGTTGGTAGGTCTGGAACAGGAGTTCTGTGAGTGCTCGAGCACAGTGCCTTCATCATGGGGTGCACGATCACATTCTGTTAGACAAACACTGCTCACTTTCTGTAAATGCAAAAAGTCTCCGTGATTAAGTAGACTGGAGGCTCTTGATAGACTAAAGTGGAACAAAGCGCTCTGATGATTGGTAAGACGGTGTTTGCTTCCTCCTGCTCTGTTTGAATTGCTCAGGTAAAGTCCCGAAAAGTGCTGTTGTTCCTTGTGAGAATGTCCTGCTGAGAGAAGATTCTTACCACTTATAAACTGGGGCCAAGTCCTGAGCCCCACTCTTGTAGCCAGAGGCATAGCAGCCCCTACCCACTCCCAGCCCCCCTTTCTTCCCCCATCTGAGGTCTTCAACCTCTCAGCAAACTCTCCTGGGAACAGGCCGAGTTTGTGTCTGTGGCCCCCTGTCTTCCTTTTCTGTTATTTTGTGACTTTTGGTTATTTTCTCTATCCTCAGGCATTTTTTCCTTTTCCTTCCTTCCCCTTCCTCCCTCCCTCCTTCCTCCCCTCCCTCTCTCCCTCCCTCCTTCCAGGCCTCCTTCCTTGCCTCCTTCCTTCCTCCCATTATTTTTTTGCTCTCAGTTCCTTTCACTTCCTTCTCTCTGGAAATAGACTCTTTGGCAAAAAGTTCTGATAAACACATTTGCACTGAGGTACAAATGACCAATAAAAGATGTGTTTCTTTTCTCAGGAGAATTTGCTTTGAAGCCATGATATATATGCATTTTTAATGGTGGAATTTCAGAGTAGCAAACCTGGAAGCAGACAGGTTTAGGGATGAGGAATCTTTCTGAGGCCCTATAGGGCCTTCTTAGGAGGATGGACTCCCCATGCTCCAAGGTAGCCAGCAGCGGGTAATGGGCAGTCTGTGCTGCTGGCCATGGGAGGGGCCAGTTCTATGACCGAGATCCTGGCTTTGCTCCATGACTGGAGTTTGAAATCATGAGGTCCTGTCTGAAAATCTTGAGCAAGAATCTTGCTTATCCCAGAGGAATGCTTGGAAACACTATGAATACTACATTTGTGGTAAGTGTTTCATTGTTTTACTGTTTTCTTCAGTTGATGTGATAGACACTTCTTAGTTTTAAGGATTCTTGGGCTTGCCCTTCTGTGAAGCATCCAGAGTTCCCACATATAGGTTCACTCCCACTGACAGCAACCGTTTAGAACCGTCATTCCTCAGCTTGTCTAAATCAGAAGTGTTTTCAATATTCAAACACTGACCTCTCAGTAAATGAAAAATTGTGAGTGCAGTGAAATTCCTCCAGGCTTGGAGCGCAAGAACAAGCACATCGCTGCACGATGGGCTCACTGGGGCTGATGACAAGGCAGGGAGCACCGGACCCTCCCCTGGAGCACTCTTGCTGGACTTGCAACCCAGCCCACTGTGTGTATCACACGGACAGCTCTCAAAACAAGCCTCACCCCATAAAAAAGGGGAAAAAAACCAAAAACATTAAACTCCACATAACAAAAAGCAAAGACTATCGGTCATCATTTTTTTCCCTAAAAAATAACTCACATCGTAAAGAGGTTAGTTTTATCTTCTGCTTTGTCCTAATGAGTTGAAAATTCACTCTGCATTTCCCTCCTCTGGCATTTATGTTCTGAATAGCAAGTCAGATGTATGGTGACTGGGTTATATATTTGCCTCTTTATAGCCTGAACTCCTAAGGACAATGGCTGCATCTCACATGATATTTCTTCCCTCCAGGGCCTTATGTACAGTATAGTCTCGTAAAAAAAAATTGTGAGATGGCAAAATGAAAAGAGTGTTTATTCTTAATCCATTTTTATACTTTAAAATTCTTCATCTCCTAGTTGCTTTGTCTACAGCATTCTAAACATCCTAGAGAGCCATAATAATGGAGTTTATACCACAGTACGATGAACTTCAGAAGCATTATGTTTTGTGAAAGAGGTCAGCCACAAAGGACCAGAAACTGTATGGGTTCACTTATATGAGATGTCCAGAGTAGGCAAGTCTATAATGATAGGAAATTTTGCTTGCCTCAGCAGCACATTATACTAAAATAGAGACAGAAAATGATAGAAATAGAAAATAGATTCATTGTTGGTTAGGGCTGGGGCGGGCAGAAAAAATGAGGGGTGACTGCCAAAGGGTGTAAAGTTTCTCTTTGGGATGATGAAAAAAATGTCCTGAAATTACATTATGTGATGGCTACCTAACTTTGCAAATAAACAGTGAATGGTACACTTTGAATGGCATAGCATGTCAATTCATATCAATAAAACAGTTAAAAAGCAATCAACTATGGCCTTGGGTGAAGGGGAGAGAAAAGGAGAGGTGTGGAAAAGAGGAAGAATGAATCTCAGAATTTTACGGACACAGTAAGAAACAGGTGCTATTTTGGAGGAAGAAAAAGAAATTGGGGCAAGTGGGGAAAAGATAAAAACTGAAGCCATGGTGAAAAGAAAAGAGGGGAGGGGCTCCAATGGACTCTGGTGGAAGATTATTGGGGCTTTGGTGGTGGGTATAGTGTGGTAACACATCTGAAGAAGTGGGAACATATGCCCTTATATCATATACAGTGTTATAAACCAATGTTACATCAATAAAAAGTGTTACAGTTAAAAAAAAAAAAGAAGCCAAGTAACTTGTGGACACGCCCTAAGGTGCTAAGGTGACCCCTAATGACTCAGTGTGTAATTCTCTCCTCTGGAAGGTGGGTGAGACCTTGAAGCATATTACTCTGATGTGGGCTTCCTGTGCTGAGAGTGGCTTGGCTGTGAATTGCAGAGGGTCTCTAGAACCCCTGGGGTCAACAGCTAGAAAGGAGCCTGGGGCCCTGCCACCATAGGAGCTGAATTTTGTCAAGAGCACGTGAGCTTGGAAGAGGACAAGGAGCTGCAGAAGGAACAGTCCCCCAACACTGCCTGTGGTCTTGGGGGACCCTGAGCAAGCTGTGCCTGGTCCCCTGGCCTGCAAAAAGTGTGAGATGGTATAAGTATGTCATTGCAAGTGCTAAATTTGGGGTCAGTGTTCAGACAGCAACAGAAAATTAATATAGCACTGTTGCATAAAGAAAAAGCAATATTCAAGATCATTTTAGAAGAAAGGCCACTAGAAGAGAAAACTTGAGTGATGACAAACCCAAGTTAGAACAGAGACCTTGCTACTGACATCTATGAAAGGCAGTGGAGATGAGTCAAAATCAAATGAATCAAGGAATACGGGCTCTTATCTGCTCCGATTTATATTTGAAGGTCATACTGTACAGATAAGGGAAGAGATGTCTCAGAAAACAGAACTATCTATTTATTTGTATGTGTGTTTGCATTTCAGTTTTATTTTTTAAATTAATTAATTAATTTATTTTTTACATCGTTGTTCATTTTTGTGCAATGTTTGATTTCTCCTTAAGGTCTTGTCCCCGTAGAATTACCACCACTAAGACACCTATGAATCATTACCATAGACTCTTGTGCTCTTCCCTCCCAAAACAGAACAATTTAAATAACAGCTATGACTAAAATTGTGATAACAATGTCAATAAGAACATATTAGCGATTACTATGTGTCAGGCACTGGGTTAAACCCTTTATATTCCCATTTCTTTATTTCATTTTAAAGAAACAGAATAAGATAGATTCCAGTTCTGAAATTGTTCCTCCAGTTTCTAAGTTCCGGCTCACCCTACGAACTTCAGCAAATCCCTTCACACCGTTTCCTCTTTTTTTTTTTTTTTTAGATTTATTTAATTATTTTTTTATTTATACATACAAGTTGGGGTGCAGGCCAGAGGCAGAGGGTTCACCAGAGACAGAGTGGGGAGCAGAACAGGCAGATCAGAAGTACACTGCTGAGGGGAGCAGCGGGCGAGGCAGGAGAGGTCTGCTGTGCCATGTGGGATTCTCCCTGGCTGGGTGTCGAACTCGCGTCGCTGCTGCCGACAGCTCCACAGCGCAGCACTTAACCGCTGCGCCACCGGGGAGGCCCCCACACCGTTTCCTCTTAATCTGAACATCTGTACAGAGGCCCGAGTAAAGTATCCTGCCCGCAGACTTGAAGTAAGGATGAAATGAACTAATCCACATACAGCGCCCGCCTCAGTGCCAGGCATATGCGCATTAACCACTAACTGTTACTGCTTTTGTTTAGTTACTGTTTGTTGTTATTATATTGCGTGGTAATTTTTCACTGGGCGAACATGGACAAGATACTCTCAACAGTCCTCATCTGTAAACTGGGGATAGAAACAATTCTTTCCTTAGAGGATTTTGTCGGAATTAAATGAGCCGATGCCTGTACCTCGGTGCCCTGGGCAGCAGTCTGCAGGATGGGACCACCTTCCTCCCTGCCTTCAGGTGCAGACAAGCCCGAGAGAGGCTGCGTGCCAAAAGGATGTTATGATCTTGTCCTTCCTTCAGCGGTTTGTCTGCACACTTGGCAAAGGGCATCTTGCACAGTAACCAACGTGTTAATTTGCAGTGTGAGTTACTGTTACTACTGCACACATCGTCACGTCGTCACAGCAAGTCTGTCAAGTTGGAGTCTTTATATATACCCATTTTACAAATACAAAAACCTAGGCCTAGAGAGTGACAATTGAAAGGCAGATTCCCCAATTCCCAAAGTAAAAATATTTCAGGAATATTTTGCATTGATTACAGAGAACAAAAACCCTTAATGGGAGTCAAGGCAGAATTGGAGGTGGGGAGTTGGGGGAAATAGGTAGATGGTCAGTAAACGTAGGTGATGACAGGAAAGAAAAAAGCAGGCTAAATAAAATTTTTGGTAAACAAGTCAGTTTATTTTTAGATTATTTAAAGAAGGGATGCTAATCTTAATTTACTCTTGGTTCAAGTTCAGAGCCATTTTAGACAGTCTAAAAAGTGGGGAAAAACACAGATCCAAGGACCAAATTTCAAATTCCAATACAAACACAGAACTGTGTGACAACGGGTAAATGTCACCCCCGGTTTCTTCGCAATGTGGTGGACCGTCCTCCAGTTTCCAGGAGCTGTAACATCTGCCTCTGCCCCAGCCCCCTCCGCATATACTCTGCTTCTCAGGCAGCTCTGCTCAAGGACTGTGGACTTTGCAGGACTCAGTTCTGCTGCTTAGAATGGGACTCAGTGGGTTACTGAAACTTTGAACAGCCCTTAACCCCCAAGATACTTTTAATCCCACTTATAATATTTTACAAGTAATTTTAATTTTATAGCAAAACAGTGACACCGGGTTAGAAGTTCTCATTTCCTGGATCAGGGGTGGAATGCACGGACAACCCAAGCAAGCACTTCCATGTCTGATTTCTGTGGGCCGTGATCCGAGACAGACATGATTACAAAATCTCACAGTCTGGCTGGAGTTGGTTGGGCGGCAGGAACCAATTGGTCTCCTCCAGATAGAAGAAGGAGGACAACAAGCAAATGGGATGAAGTTGTGCCAGGGCCACACACTCTGATTCTGCGCCAGCTCGTATCCTGGCTTGATTCTTTTGGAATCCCAGGGCTCCCTGGATAGTGCTTCCTACCACCCAAGTGTTAGCATCATGCTGAAGAATTGACCTTCGGGGCAGCCCCAGAGGCTGCCAGATGAATACAATTTTGTTTGTGCAACAGAGTTACCACCCCGGGGCTGAATGCCTGGCCAGCCTCCTTCCAGCACTTTTGTAATGTGAGATAGACTGGTTGGCACCCTGGTCAACTGTGATGCTAACGGTGATTATGTGACGAAGAAGACGACGTCAGTGATAGTACCACTGATGGCCGTGAAGAGTGCACTGGGTGTTGTGAGACATTTGAGTGGATAGTAAGAGCGTGGGCTTTGACTCTGGATTGCCTAGGTTTAAGTTCCAGGTCTGCGACTTTGGGCAGCTACCTCAGTTTCTTTCTCTGTAAAGTGGGATAACTATTACACAACTATTATTGTAAGGATTTATATTGTTACAGGCAATGTGTATGTGTATGTTTTCTTTAAGAATACATATGCACACATATCAATATATATGTAGAGGCATTATATTTATGTATATATGTACATATTCCTGTTTATGTATCATTGCATAATATTAAAGCACGTTCTGTGCTAATGGGCCACTAGAAGCAGTACTTGCTAATCATTACCATTCAAGCACTTACTGTGGTGATGATTAAGGGCCCCCTCCCTGATAAATGCTTTACAGACATGACCTCATATAATCTTTGCAATAGCTCTGTGAGGCAACGCTTTTTCTAGGTTACAGATGAGGAAACTGAGGCAGAGAGGTGAAGCCCTTTGCTACAAGTCACACAGAGACAGACAAGCCTGGCCTGTCTAATTTCAAAACCCAATGTATGCAAGGGTAAGCTGTTCCCCCTCATTACTGAAACAAAGGAAAACATATCCATAAATGTCACAGTGTCTTTATTTCTCCAAGATATCCTTAATTCATATGCCAGAACAGAGGTTCAACTACAGAGCTCTCTATGAACCATACAAATATCTGTATGGCTTTAGCATAAAATGATTTACAGTCACGCTGGTAGAAACCAGACATTACACATGATACCTAAAACTTGTGCCACTAGATAAACGGTTTTTACAGCCCACAGAGAAAGGTAGATGAGTCTTCTGGGGGGAGAGAACTTATCTAAATGAGAATCTTTCTCTCTTCTCTCCAGTAACTTACACTAGCCACCCAGGAATGGTGAACATGTTACCAGGTTGAAATGGAACAAGGAATCAGGATGAGGGATTGTGCTTTCCCACCCGAAGTGCTTAGTTGTACAGAGGGTGTCCTTTGGTGCCATGAGGTTTACTTCTCTCAGGAGAGACATTGGTACCTGCAGTGCCCCCCCACCCCTCCGCCCTCCACCGTGTGCTGAGGGGTGGAAGTCAGCAGCCCAGAGGTGCACAGGGAAGAAAAGTGCGCCTAGCGGAGGGACCACATGTAGGGAGTACAGTGGCCTGGGACCCTAAGGGGGGCTGTCCCTCTTTAGGAGATGGGGGTCTCCTAAAATTTCACTGTGGAAGTGAACTAGGCTCGATGGAACAAGGTGGGGCTCACCAGCTAGAGAGTAGCACAAAGGCCCTCTAGGTAGGAGAAACTGGATTGCAAAGGCAGGGGCTGTGGAGGATGCCTGTTTCAGTGGCAGTGCTGGCTCTGGCCGGGGCAAAAGGAGCAGGAGGAGGGTGGTGGCAGAGCATGTAACTGATGGGGTCGGCGGTGGTCACGCTGGGAAGGGGCTAGAATTTGTTTCTAAGAGGATCGACTATAGATGTGGGAAATGGTAGAATTGACAGCAAGGACATAACTGTTCCTATATTTGTCCATGTAAAGATTGAAAGAAGGGAAGATGTGGAAGAATAACAACTCAAGGAGGTCATTGTGGTAATTAGAAGAGATGTGAAGGATGAGATTAAGAAGTAGCTTCGGCATGCGGAAGAGTGAGAGGAGGGAGAGAAGTTGTTAGTGTTGAAGCAGCGAAGTTTGCTCTCAGATTAGATGAGAAAGTTGAGGGGGTGCAGCGTGAAGAGAGATCTTATGGAAAATCAGATCCTTGACTAAAAAGAAAGTACAAAAGGAGCACTGGCAGAAAGAAAATGAAACACTCACTTTGAGGTGGGTGTAGGAGGCTGTGCTACAATCAGGGCAGCTGTTTTACTGTTGTTTATTCAGATGGTAAGTGACAATCAATAATGCTTGTTGAGTCTGCTGGATTCTAGTTTGGGGAGCCAAGGGAGAGAGGTAAATGGGGATCTGGGGTCCAGGAGACAGTGGAGGAGAAGACACCCAGACTTGTTCACTGGGATGTGGGTTGTAGCTCAAGCTATAGGTCAAGGAGCTTGACCCGGGACAGCAAAGTGGAGCAAATGGGAGCAGCTGTGAATGTGCTGAGAGGGGGCACCCCTACATTGAAGGGAGAGGAGCTGGAGAAGGAGACCTAGAACAGTCATCATGGAGGAAGGCTTGAAAACAGGAGAAACAAGTCAATTAAGATCAAAAGAATAAAGAGCCAGGAAGAGAGAGATGGGTGGTGCAGGTGTCCCCAGCAGCCATCAGGAGACACCTGAAAACTGGTGTTGGGTTTTCCCACTAGGGATCCTTGGAGAAGTCAGAGAGCACCTAGGCCTGAGGTCTCACCACAGGAAGTGGAGGCGTGGATGGGAGCGTCTTAGGATCAAAGGAGATAATTTATGGAAAGTTCAGTTACCATCATCCGAGGGAGTCAAGTATCACTACATTCAAGTCACAGGATCATTTTACAACATCCTGTCACCAAATCCTGGATCCTAGGGAAAGATTTTGCTTACGCTGACGTTATTCTTGGCGTTGATGCCGATGGCTTGTGGAATGGTAAGGAAGAAGAGAACTCTGAAGAGATATAAAGAAGTGTTTGGTGAAAAGGAAAAAGTGAATCTTCTCAGGTGTGAGGAACAACAAGCACAGAGACCTGAGGCAGGCGGGAGGGGAGGTGGAGGATTTGCTTGTCTGTGGCGAGTGTCTCATGTGAGTGTCATGGCACTGAAAGTTCATGACTAAGTCCTTGGATCTGACCTAAAAGGCCAGGGGGCCATGGTAGGTTTCTGAGAAATAGAGTGACGTTATCAAAACAACGTAGTATATGCAGCCTCAGGGTCCAAGGTCAGAATGTCAGAAATGACCTCCACGTTCTATGCTTGTTTAGTCAAACACAGTCTTCGATGGGAATGATTGTGTTTGTTCTAGTCCCAACAAACTCCAAAAAGTTCTTTGGCGTGGGTGGCTGACACCACACTCAATTGCACATGCAAATGCAGTAATTAAGCCTGAAAAATTAGAGGTCAGCTGGAGGCCAGCGGAAGATTTGGTTTCTCTGCTTCCAGATTTTGAAATAGCAGATTATGCACAACTCACTGTCTTCCGCCAAGACCTTGCTACACACACTTGCCAGGAGCTCATTTTACAATTTCCATTCTTTTAAAGAGAAATCCCTACACAATAGTGACGCTGGC
>PVIJ01024101.1:0-12967 GCA_004024925.1 Scalopus aquaticus
CATGGGCACCCCAACCTGTATCACTCTTCTCCCTACTCCATCTTTCCTTAGCCTTGATGTTCTCAATTTTCATTCATTTTATTGACACCACCGCCCCCACCCCCACCCCCACCTCCTGAGCCATTCAGTCTGAACATTCTATTCAATTCTAGAAAATTCTTTTGTAACCTTGGTTCAAAAATTTCTATTTTCTCAGCTTTCTTCTTTGGGATTCTTTGAACCGGATGATGGACCACCAGAATTGAGACTCTGTATTTTATTTTTTCTTTCATCTTTTCTGTTTCCTTTTGTACTCTTTCAGAAAGATTCCCTTGACCTTATTTTCTTAACTTTCATTAAAGTTTTAAAATTTAGGAAATCATATATATATATATATATATATATATATATATATGCAATATATATATACACACATAAATTTTCAAGAGGTTTTTGTGTTCTGATGGTTTGGTTTTCATAGCATCTTGTTTGTGTTATATGTATACAATAGTTTCTTGATGTCCTTGAGCACCTAAACACTTTGCTTGTAGTACTACTTAGTGTTGTTAAATTATCTTCTGTTCCCTGAATTACCTTCTTCCAGGGTCAGTTTTTCTGTCTTTTTTCTTTTAATCTTCGGGTGCTTGGGTATTCTTTCAATGTAAGAATGTGGGAATTAAAAGTCACTTGGGAGTTTTGTAATCACGTAGGTACTGATTTGCTGATAGACTTCATTTTGGAGCAATTGGGCTGTAAACCAAACATTTCACTGGGAAACACCTAGGTGTCAGAATAAAGTGGGATCTTTGCTTCAGGGCTATTCAATTTCTTTTTAGAAGAAACTTCATTTTTTGTTGCTATTGTCTGGAGAGTAGAAACATGGCTGCCAGGAATTCTACAGTGTGGGGATGAGCGACTGCTTTTAGGTACATGGGTTTTCATCAGACTGCCGGGCTCCAGTTACAAATATCCTTCCCACTCTCTGATGCTCCTCATTTGAGATCAAAATGTTTCCCTGGGCAATTTGGCTGTGTTCTGTGTAGTAGCCCCTCTTTTCCTAACATCATCAATGATCGTTTCATCTTCTTCTTCTAGGCATTTAAAGATTTCTCTCACTTGCTGATATACCCTCTCTCAATCTTCATTATTATTATAAACTATTATATGCATACAGGAAAGTATGGGAGTAGGTAATGTCAACATATTTATACACCTATTCCCCCAGTTCTGTTAAATCTTTCATTCTTAACATTTTGTTATATTCAGTTCCTATTCTTTTTAAAAAAAACAAAATGTGATAGATTCAGTTGCCATACACCCCTACCCTATCCTGTTTCCCTCAGTCCCCAGTTGTAACCACCATCCTAACTTTGATATTTTTCATTCCCCTGCATGTTTTTATACTTTTGCTATATAATGTTATATGCATTATGATTAGATGTTTTATGCTTTCATATAAAGGTATCAAGGTATACTTATTAATTTTCAAATTACTTCTTTCAACATTTTTTGAGATCTATCAATGTTGTATATGAAGCTTTACTGCTGTATAATGTTTAATTATTTAATTATTCACCTGTTTAATTTAATTAATGGAGCTGTTGTTTCTTTCCAACTTCTCACTGCTATGTGTAATGCGGATCTGAACATTTTTGTATTTTCTCCCTGAACACATGTGCAAAAGTTTTTTCATCCATATATGCTGCTTCATCTTCACTACATGCTAGGAAATTACTCTCCAGAGTATCAATTTACCCTCCGACCCCTCAGCAGCATGACAGGATTTCCCTGCTCCATATACCTGCCAGTGGGCCACACTGTCACCATTTGGCTAATGTGAAACAATATCTTACTTTTAGTTTGCATTTATTAATAATAGCCAACTTGGGCACCTTCTTAATGGCACTCAAGTTGCCTTTTCTGTGAACTGTGTACATAACTTTCATCCAATTTTCCATTGGGCTGTTATCTTAATAAATTAATAAATTGAAGAAGTCTTTATATCTGGCATAACCTGAGAGTTTGTAAAAAATGCAGATGTTAGCCCTACCCTAGACCCTCTGGGTCAGAATTTTCATTGAACAAGATTCAAGTGACTTGCTTGCTCATTTGAGTTTGAGAAGCACAGTGTACACCTTGTACAAGACTGTGGTTCCCTATTTCTTTACTGTTGGGTAGAAGTTACTGGTAAAACCACCCAGGACTGATGTCTATTAATAAAGGTACTATTGTTGATACAAGTAAATTTTTAGTTACTTATTCAATTTAATGATTATAGGCCCAATCTGATTTTTAAATTCCTTCTCAGTAAGTTAATTTTTGTCTAGAAAACTAAGGCTGTGGTTCTTAGTGAATTTATATAAGAAAGCCTCATCAGTCTCATGATTTTTAAAGTCTGTTGTGTCTGCACTTATGCCTCCTTTCTCCATCTAATTATTACTGTTAATTATTACTCCCCCCACCCTGCTATCCCATCAATGCTGCCAGAGGTCTATCTGTTTTATTAGTCATTTCAAAGGACCAGGTATGGTTTTATTAATCTTTCCCTTATAATATTTTCTATTTCATTATTTTTTGTCCGATCTGCATTATCTTCTTTCTACCTTCTGGTTTATCCTGTTTCCCTTTTTCAACTTTTTGAGTTGAACTTGGTTCATTAGCTTTTTAATCTTTCTTTTATACTTTAAGCATTTGAGACTATATGTTTGCCCCTGATGACAACTGTAATTGCATCTTAGATGTTTTGAGATGCCATATTTCTTTATTATCCTTTAAATCTAAATATTTTCTAATTTTCATTTTTATTTCTTCTTTATTTAAATTACCCATGAGTTATTGACAAGTGTATTTTAAATTTATGACTAGATGGGATGGTTTTAAAAGACTTTTTAAATGTGTTCGAATTTAGTTAAAATGTGGATTCAGTACAGGGTCTTTCTGATAGAAATTCCTTGATGTTTGTTGAGACTTGTTTTAGGGCCCCGTACATGGCCTATTTTTGTGGCTGTGAAACATGTCCTTGAAAAGAAAGTGAGTTCTCCAGTTGTTGGGAGCAGTTCGATCTTGTTGGTTGTATTTTTCAAACTTTTTGTCCCTACTTATTTTTATCTGCTTCATTTATCAATTGCTGAGAGCCATGTTATAATTGTCATTATGATTTTAGATATGTAAATTTACCCTTGAAATTCT
This sequence comes from Scalopus aquaticus, assembly GCA_004024925.1. Taxonomy (NCBI): domain Eukaryota; kingdom Metazoa; phylum Chordata; class Mammalia; order Eulipotyphla; family Talpidae; genus Scalopus; species Scalopus aquaticus. The sequence goes on from PVIJ01024101.1 coordinate 3,169, forward strand.
GCCAATTTTGAGTTTATGCATTTTAAGTCTGTATCATTTAGCTTCACGAACATTTAGAAATTCCATATATTCATGGCAAATTGTTTCTTTTCATATTATATAGTGTCTATTGCTATTTTTCATAATAAAAGTTATATTGATATCTAAGAAAACCCTTCTATGCCAGTGTTCTTGGGATTGGTACGTGACTGTGTATCTCCAATTTCTTTAACTTTCCTGTGGCCTTACTTTTAAAATACAGATCTTGAAAACAACACAAAGCCTTAAAAAAAATCCAATCTGACACTCTTTGTTTCCCTAACTGAATTTAATCAATTTACACTCTATGACTATTTATATATTGGGCTTAATGGCCTCATTTTATTTTGTATTTTTTAAATTGACTTTGTATTTCGGTTGCTATGTCTACACAACAACATTTTTCCAAAACTTTGTGGTATAACACAGACATTTATTAAGCTCACAGAGTCTGTGGGTCTGGAACTGGACAGGAACCACTCTACCACATCTGGGGCCTCATCTGGAAGACCAGAAGGCTGGGTTCATCTTGGGGCTTGCCCACTCACATGCCTCTGTGTTGATTCAGTTTGTCTTCTGAGACCTTTGCTGAGACTGTGGGTCCAACAGCCTACACGTAGCCTTTCCATATGGTGTTCAAGAATCTTGACAGAGAGCACCAAGGGCAAGAATCTTGAGAGAGCACACCAGATGGAAGCCATATTGCCTTTTATGATCTAGCTTCGAAACCACACAGCATTACTCCACCGCTCTATTCATCAAGGTAATAACAAGTCTTGCCCAGGCTCAAGGGGAGGGATAATAAGCTTCACACCTCTTGGTGGGGAGTGTCAAGGTTCTGAAGCATGTGGAGTTAGAAATACTGCTGAAGGCATTTTCAGAAAACACCATCTACCACACCCTGCTTTTTATTTGCTTCATTTTCTTCCTTTCTTTTGGACTGATTGAGGCTTGTAAGAAAATTATTCTCTTATTCTGCCGACAATTTTAGAAGCTATGCGTTGTATTTTGACAAATTAAGGTGTGGCCCCTAGATTTTTTTGTATCTGGATGTAACACTAAGTCCAAAGTTAATCAGTGTCTGTTTCCCTCTCAAGTAAAACACAGACGTCAGATGCTTCGTTTCAACTCCTATCATCCCATCCCAACTTATATTTTTTGTAGTTCATATTTTAATTCCACTTTGATTTATACCCCAATTTGCCATTATCATTATGTATCTGGTTGTTGTTTTTTAACAGCCTAAGGTTCAACTAGGCTTTGTTTCAATTTACCGATACATGCTATAATTTCTCTATATTTTTTGCTGTGCTTTCTCACACTTATTCTACAGGAATCCTTTCGACAAATCTCTGTAGTTTAAAAATTCTCCATCATTTTATATCTGGAAATGTCTTTACTTCACCCTCAGTTGCGAAAAAATTATTTAACTATGTATAAAATTCAAGGCTAACAGTTACTTTCTCTCAGATCTTTAGATACATGCTTCCACTATTTTCAGTACAAATGTTCTTTTCGGTAATCTCTGTCCTTTATCTCTGCTTGTTTCAAAGATCTTCTGTGGCTTTGGCGCTCTGGAAAGTCATAACAATGTTTCTTGGTGTACATTTTATTTTATCTATCCTACTTGGGCTTCTTCCTATATATGAAGATTTCCAATTCTGGAAAATTCTAAGTAATTACCTCTTAGGATATTGCCTCTTCTCTAGTATCCCTGTTCTGTCCTACTTTAACTACTATCAGTCTTATACATTAAACATTCTCATTCTAGTCTCCTTTTTGCTTAGTCTCTAATATTTTTATAGACTTGTTGCATTATGGACAATTTTTAAATTTATTTTTTGTTTACTAACTAGTGAAGAATACTAATTTGTGATGTCTAATATGCCATTTAAATTTTCCATTGAATTTTTAACTTCAATAACTATAAGTTCATTTCCAAAGCTTTTGAGAGGGAAGCTCAAATCTTCTTTCATCGTCTTAGTGGATTTTTATATTTTTAATTCCTTTTAAGTCTTTATTTCAATACATAGACTATTTCCCACAACGATAAGTCCTCTTTATACCCTTCACACAATCACTCTACTTCCAAAGAAAATCATTGTTCTGAATTTTGTGATAATTGTCTTTCCTTTCCTTTTTTCCTTTTACCACCCAACTTTTAAATTTTTGATGGTAAACTCATCTTCGACAGGGTTTCATGTCTAGAATTCTGGCGAAACATAGACAAGAACATGTTCTCTGAAGACATCTTGTGTTTGCTTATGTTAGGAACCGTGCAAATCCACTAACCCAGGATCGCCTTTCATGTAAAACTAACAACTTGCTTGTTTCTATACCATGAAGGTAGTATAAAGTCAAAGATCAAATCAGCATGAGGAGGTGGACCATGGTTACAAATTACCAGGCAAGACCTTCCCTCCACCTTCGTTGAGGCAGACAGACTGTCTCTCATCTTCCTGGATGGACCACTGGTAGACTTTCCCTACCCCACTCTTTGGTGGGAGGGTAGCCATTTGAGGGTTGAGTCTCTGTGCAAAGATCTCAATTCCATCACTACATCTCAGAAGGCCCAGCGCCTAGTCCCAGGTCCCACGGAAGCACGACTCCCATATGCTTGGATTACTGAGTTGGCAAGGTCATACAACTGCTTTAGTGTCATTTCACGTGATTCCTATTCTAGATATTGTATGTCTGGCTCCCTGGTAAGTTTTCTTTTTTAATTTCTTAAAGATCAGTTATACATTTAAAGAGGATGCTTGCCTTTCTAGATTTTTGTCATGGACATACATCCTGCTTATCTAAACAATCTCATTGCCCAACCAAATGTCCTGCCCCTTCTTCCTCACCCTTAATCCCACCACCACCTACCCTCTACCTCCTTTACTCCAACACATGAAGCTTCTGATCTGTTCCTGACCCATTCCTGAATCCAAATACCAGTGCCTTTGGGGTGCTGTGGTCATCCCCAATGCTCCCTGTCGGTCCTCTCTTGCAGACTCCTAGAGTTTAGCTTCCTCCCCTAGCTGCCACTCCTCCACCTGCCTTCCATCTTATGGAAATTGCCTGATATCCTTCATGTATTGCTGTTTCCTCTCCTGTTCTCGAGTCTTTATGAGCTGCTCCTTTCTTTTATTTTTGATTTCCATTTTAGTGGGAACTTACAAGGGAGAGGAAATGAACACATATTCAGTCCTCCAATTTAGTTGGAAGTCCAAATAGTACCATATCTTTGTGTTTCTTTAACTGTCAGTGAGGCTATACATTCTAACATGTGTTCATTTTTTAAAAAACCCTTTTGTCATGTCCATTTTGTTTCTTATCCTTGACCTGTTTTGTGTTTGTTCTCCTCACCCCACCCCACCCTCGCTCGACACTTAGAACGTGCCTTTCGATTTCAATTATTTATATTAAAACATTAACACTTGACCTGAAATGTTAGAGACAAAAATTCTTCAGTCTTTGCTTCTTATAAAAATAACTTATTAGTCTTATAAATTATTAGTCTGATTCACAGAAACTCTAAATCTCATGGAGTTTCATCTGCCAGGTTTTACCTTGCATGATTTCTTCTATGGCTTCTGCATTGCTTGGGAGGGTGGAAATGCTCCCCAAAGACTCTTCTGCTACTACTATTCCTTGGTTCGATGGGGAGAGAAGTCCCTATTGAGAAGCAGGGAGAGAGCAATAGGAGGATTTTCATTAGAGTTTTCATTTGACCCCAATCCTCTGTCAGTACATGGATAATTGAGAACTGACTGCAAGTGGAATTGATAAACTGACCTTCTTAATTATGTGCCAATATGCCCGGTCATTCACTCTGGGCAGAAAAGCAATTTCTAGACTTGCCCTCACACATGTGCTCATCCACCCTCTTCCTTGAGATCTTGCACTTGGTGACCTGCCCTTCCAGTGAGTTCCCTTTAAGAGCCACTTGCTTCCTGATGTCAAATGTGCTGAAAGATAACAGCATCCAGTCTTCACTGCTGCCTGAGTTCCAGTGCCCCCAGCTAGCGGGTAAAGAGGAGGCAGCATATATCTCAAGCGCCTCTGATGGTAGCTGGCATGATGCTTGATAACAGAATTTCTCAGACAACAGGCCCAGGCTGGGGAATTTTAATATTGTCTTTCCCTACAAGTAATTTCCAATGTTTATGCTCTGTGGAGCCCCTTTCGAGTGTCAGAGCAGAACAAATGCCAGTTTTAATGGACTTGCTAAATCATAAAAACTGCTTGCAAAATTGCATCTGATTAAAACAGGAAAATGTTCCATTATTCAGAAAAATCTCCCTGCAGAGGCTCCTGCAGGCGGCTGGAGGTGGAGAAATGCAGGGAGGGCCCAGATCCTGTGGAGTTTCTCTCCACGGAAAAGATGTGGCTCGTTTACAGTCCTCCTCTCCCCTCCCCAGGCGCCCAGTCCTTCTGCCTTTCCTGATGAAAGGAAAAGTCACATTAGCCATTTTGTAATTAATTTACCCGACAACACATTGTTAGCCAGGGCGCAGTGTGGATGGCGTGGTAGGTCCAGTTAGGGGCTGGTGCAGTGGGTGGGGAATATTCCAAACCCAGGAATTGCCTGTGATGGCTTCCACAGAGCAAAGACCAATGTGGCAAAAGCCAAAAAACCTGCTCTCCTCGGCTGGGCCAGGATCACATGGCTCACAACAAAACGTAAAATGAGATCAAATTGTCCCACTGAAATAAGCCACCCACTAGAGAGCCACTCTCAGTGAATTATCAGTGGAGGCTGATTTGGGCATTTAATCGAATAGTCAGATGCTTGTCAGGGCACATTGAGCGACCAAGCGCCCTTTGCGTGCGGAGAATTGTCCGAGTCTGGAGAAAGCAAAGGAAGCACTGTGCTGTCTTGGCAGATTTCTTCCGGGGCACCGCCAGGCCACATGGGCAGCAGGACAGGGAGGAAGGAGAAGCAGGCAGGCAGGGTCCTGGACAGAGAGGAGGATCCCTCTGCGTAAACAAGATGCGATGAATCGACAAACGGCAGGCAAGCTGCCGGAGCTCAGCCTTCTGGTGGCATGAGTTATCAGGGCCAGGAAGATGGTCTGGGAAAGGCCTTCCAATAGCAGGACCCCAGGGGCTCTGGCTCTAGTGGGAGGCCTCAGTTCCAAGGCACAGGGTGAGAAAGAACAGTGCTTTATTATTTCCTCTGTTCCCAGGATAGCTGGGCTCTGCTGGGCAGCCCTTCTTTTCCACCGTGGTGCCAAGTGGACTCATCCATGAGGCTGTATTCAGCTGGGGCTGGAATCTCCAAAATGACTTCATTGGCATGTCTGGTACTGGGGTGGCTGGAGGGCTGCTGGCTTCTCCCTCTCCACGGGTCCCCATAAGTCACATGATCTGCCGGCAGCCAATAGTCCAGCTGAGCGTCTCTGCTGGGCTGCTGGGCCTTAGGCCTGGAGCAGGCACGTGTCACTTCTGACACATTCTGTTAGTCAAAGCAAATCCCAAGGCCGGCCCAGGTCAGGGGGAGGGGAGATCACTTCCTCCTTCTGATGAAGAAGGGGCAGGTATGTTTGGAGAGCAGAGGGGCTTGGGTGGCCAGCTGTGCAGACAACCTGGAACACTGAGGCGCCTAACAAAAGGGTTAGGTTTGAAGTCAGAGGGCCAGGGTTTCAGTCCCATCTCCCACTCCTTTTCAGAGCCCGTAGGCCAGTCACGAGGCCTCTGAGGCGTCCCTCCATCCTGTCTAATATCCCCTCCTACCGGGCTCCTGAGTGGGCTTGGGAGCCCACGCGCAGCACAGTTCTGAGCCAGTGGCAGTCTGCTCTACGGGACGGGACTGTCTGGCCTTCCCCATCCCTGCCCCCAGGCCCATGTGGCCTCGGATAATCAGGAAACTTCTCTGCTTCTAGATCTTGAAATACACTTTTCCCCCCTTTAAAAGTCTGTCTGTATTCCTCTTGGGTTTCCCTGATCGGCAGTTTTGCTTTCTAAGACTTTGCAGGGATGCCTCTCCCCTGGCCACCACGAGCAGTTGTGCAGTTTTTTCTACCCATGGTACTTGGCCAAGGGGCACTTGTGGGCTGAGATTCAGCTGTGACCTGCTCACCACGCCACCCATCTGGGAGAGAAATGCCTCTCTCTAGAGGGCCTTCTTGCCCTACTGCTTACTCGGGCTCTGAGCGGACTGGAAGTGACCCTCCCTGTGCCCACTCTAACAGGACTGGCCATGGGGGTGCTGCCATCAGCCGCTGAGGTTCTTCCTATTCTTGGCTTCTTCTTCTTTAAAAAAAAATAGATTTATTTTTTATTTTATTTATGCATACAAGAACTGGGGTGGAGGCCAGAGGATTCCAGAGGAGAGTGAGAGGGTTCATCAGAGACAGAGTGGGGAGCAGAACAGGTGGATCTACTGAAGTACACTGCTGAGGGGAGCAGTGGGCGAGACAAGAGAGGGCTGCTGCGCCATGTGGGAAGGTCCCTGGCTGGGGATCGAACTCGTGCTGCAGGGGATGCAGATAGCTTCATAGCGCTGCAACTTAACCCCTTGCGCCACCAGGGAGGCCCTGCTCCTGGCTTCTGAGCCACCATGACTGCAATGAGCAGAGCCGCCTCTACTTGACTCCAGGGTCAAGGACTCTGCCCTGTTTACCCGCCAGCTCCTGCCTCAGCCTCCTGGTCTTCCCTTCCTGGCCCTCTCAACCCTACTCCCAGCTGCTGCCTGTCGTCCTCTGTCCTCTCTGCCACAGAAATTATTTTTATAAACTCCTCCTTGACTGAAGAGCCACTTTAAAGAATTTAAAACACCACTGCTCTCTCCTAATGAGAGGGAGTGAGATGTAGAGGCACTAAATTCTCTAGAGCTTTCCTGTAGCATTCTGATGGCACTATCTCTGGAAATATTTCTCTTCCTACAACGCACAAGATATTGGCTGGGGAGCATCACTACCTATTTTAGAATCATTCCTTGGAACTCTTTGTCTCCTCCTAGGATTTCTAAATTCTATATACTATCAATACCAGAAACTTCAAAAGCTCAGGGTGGGGATGTGAATTGGAACATAACGCTGGACTTGGATTTTAACCATCATTCCCAGTCCCACCTCTGAGCCTGGACCCGGGGAAGGAAGCAGAACTAAGGGAGTACAGGGTCATCAGCCCATCCAGGTGGGGTGACAGGTGCTCTGGTCCTTAGGAAGGACACCATCTGGGTAGGTAGGGGTGGGGAGAGTTAGGGGTGCAATTTGGAGTGTCAGGGGTATCCAGTAGGGTCTACAGGTAAAGGCAGAACTGGCCTCACAGCACACCTGTACCAGTGAAGTCTGTTTTCTGAACCTAACCCTCTGACTCCCTAGTCTCTGGAAAGCAGCTTGCCAGGCTCACCTGGTGCCAGCCTCCCCTCTCCAGGAGCTTGGGTGCATCATCTGCAGTGAGTGGGCTGCTTCTGCAGAAGCACCAGGTCATTGCCATTTAGGAACAAGCATCACCTGCCACCCAAACACCCATCATAATGCCAGAGCCGCTGCCACATCTCCATAGCCGCTGCCGCCTCTCTAGCACCTGTGGGCACGGGCAATGGGAACTCCAGAGCCAACCTCTATAACTGGGTCCCTTCCCCACCCCATCCTGCCTGTCCCTACCTGTTCCTTCTCCCCATCAGCCTGTGTGGCCCAGGTCCCACCCAGTCTGCCTTCTAAAATGATCATCTCATCTTCTACTTCACAAATCCAGGCTGGCCACATCTCAGGCTAGCACTAGAAAACAGCCCTAGCTTGTCACCATGCTTCCGGTTGCACCCCTGGAATGCATTTGTTATAAGGAAGCCAGCGGGAGCTTTCTAAAACCACAAGCTGGCAGGGACCACTTAGACAGCTGTTTGCAGCATCTTCGTGCCATGCGTGACCAGTCCTCCCGGCTCGTGGCTCTCATCCCTCCGTGCCTGCCTGCCAGGCTGAGCCGTTCCTGCTCCCCATCCTTTGACTCAGTTATTTTGTCACTTGGAGTGTTAAGTACAGGGTTCAAATCCCAACACGGCTGGTTACCAACAGGGGGACCAGTGAGGTTAATGAGAACCCTCATCGACCAGAGAGAACTTAGAGTTTACAGACAATAACAGCAGTGGGTGTTGATAATAATAATGAGAATGGATTCGTAGATTGTTCAAGTTCAATAAGCAAAATAGTTAACTTCTCAAAGCCTCTGTTTTCTCAGCTGTAGAATGGAGATAATGGGGCTGATGTGAGGCGTAAGTGAAGTGATGTCTGTCGAGCCTGTACTGCATGTGTGGAAACGGCAGGTGCTCACTGAAAGCGAGTTCCTGTTAATACTGTGCTGAGTCAACCATCTGGAATTCTAATCCAGCTCTCACTACTGCCTTAGCCCCTCCCCACCCTCAGCGGCCTGTTCACCTCCCGCTCACCTTTCAGGTCTTATTTTAGATGTCGCTTCCTCCAGGAAGTCTTCCTGGACCCCATTTGGTCTGTGATAGGTGTCACTTCCACAGATCGAAGTGCTTTGAGTGCTGTGACGGACTGGACCTCCTACACCGAACCTTGATGGCAGTTTTCCAGACTGCTCCCGTGCTAACCCGTGAGCCCCTGGGGGGCAGGACCTGCATCTTTCTGGCACGGTTGTCTCATACCTGCAACAGGTAAGCAAAGAATATCTGGTGCAGGAACCAATGAAGACCTGGCAGGCTTCATGTCCATGCATGTCCAGGGCAGGACCGACCCTGTCCTTGAGGACTTCCTCACCCAGATGGGGAGGCAGGAATAATAAGCATCAGACAATGGTGAGATGTACAAGACGGTACATGTGCGCATTGCAGAGTGAGCAGGATGGACAATCAGAGAGCTGAGTGCTCAGAGAAGGAACTATCACCGTTGGCATATTGAATATGGTTTGAAATAAGTGGGCCATCGACTAGGACATGGAAATTGCTTTTGTCACACAGAAAGTTTCATTGCAATAGTCCTTGCGGTAACAGGATTTGACTTGTAATACAGAGCACTTATAGGACCTTTGTGATTCCCAAGCACTTACCATACATTTGTGAAATGCATGTGCAAAAAAAAAAAAAATCCAATTGTTAGGAGATTGGCAGCTCCAATTTCCTGCAGCAAGTCTTCAATTGCTCCCTGATCACAACCTTCCAAGAAGGGTCTGGGTTTCTCCTTCATAGGCCCCATCCGAAGCAGGCATGGGCCTCCGGCAAGAGCCAGAGAAACTCCTGGGTCACGGGTGGGCCTGCCTGCCTGCCTGGAGCGATGCCTCTGGATTTGCTGAGGACAGAAGAGGCTGGCACAGCTCCACACAGATCTGAGCTAGGCTATTTCCCATTTCACTGTTCATTTCCCGCGGGCTGGGGACAACGCCACCTTGGAAGCAAAGCTGCTGCCTCTTCTGGGGTCATAGGCCTGCACACCTCTGCTGGGGACTTTAGGAACACCCAAGTGTAGCCAATTCATAGCCCACATCAACTGTCCCTGTGCCAAATGGGCATTCAGAACCCAAGCTTGCCATTCCTGTTTGGGGTGACTCTCCCAGACTTACTTCCTACCCAGCCTGGTCCCAGAGCTTGGCCATGGAGAGTAGCCCCTTCCTTGTCTGCCTTCTACACTCTGACCCTACGTAGCCCAGAGGCTGGCACGTGGCGAGTGCCAGGCAGGGCGAGGCTGGTATCATCATGCTCATCATGGCCTTCAAAATCCAGAGCTACATCCCCCTCTTCTGAATAGTTTCTGATTGGCTTCTCCTAATGATAATGGATTATTCTTATTTGGAACTTTCAGTTTACAAAGCACCTTCACACTTTTAATCT
>PVIJ01024102.1:0-12978 GCA_004024925.1 Scalopus aquaticus
GGGGGGCCGAGGGGGGCCGGGGGGGCCAAGGGGGCCGAGGGCGCCGCTGGCGTGGTACGGTGTCCGCCCATGAACCACTGATTTCGGAAAAGTCTCAGAGAATCAGCAGCCCCTGAATCGGCCCACAGAGCGTCCTTCACACCCAGGGACACTCCACCGAGGCGCCTCGCTCCCCTGAGGGCTGGGCCTGCGCACAGGGCGGTGGCGGCGGGTCCCAGCGTCTGGCTTCTGCAACTTCTCCTCAGCGTGAAGTTGTGAAACAGCGTTGACATCTGCTCTGGACACATCTGCACCCGCCATCGACAATAACTATTAATTATGCAGGAGAGGAAAGTCCCAAGGACTCCTGAGGACGGATTGTGCTGGAACGAGCTGCCGGAAGACCCGACTTATTCATAGACAACAAAACCCAGACGCCGAGAGGCGGAAACCGCTTTGCTGAGCCGCGGCCTCCCCGGGCTCAGCGTCCAGGGCGCAGGCGAGGTCCGGCGAGGCCCCCCACGCCGCCCGGACCCCCCTCCGACCACCCCAGTGACTCAGCGTGGGAAGCGGCCTCCCTGCGCTTGGATGAGTCGGGTCCCCCAGCGGACGTCCCCCCTTCTTGGAAACGCCTAATCTGGGGTCCGCCCGCCTCCCTGAATCCGCCCCCCACCCCCTCGGAGAGGCCCGAGGCCCGCTCAGCTCCCGCGGAGGGACAAGCCAGGCGGGTGTTGGTCACAGCTTCCCTGAGACACGTCAGACCGTTTGCCGGAGCCGCTCGGCCGAGCGGGAGGTCAAGGCGAGGACGCGGCGAAGGCGGCGCGGCCAGAGCGCTGCCGGGGCTGCAGGGCCGAGGCTGTCCCTGGGCGTCCCTGGGCCCGTCGCCCCGCAGGGCGCCGCCGCAGCTCGGTTAGGACGAGCAGGGCCGGGGAGGGCCAGGCCCCTGCGAAAGAAGCGGGCGCGCGGAGGGCCCCGAGCGGGCAGGGGAGCGGAACAGAACGAAGCCAGGGACGCGAGAGCTCGGGGCAGCGGCGCCCCAAGGCCTCCTCGGGGCTGTCCGCCTAGAGGCTCCCGGCGCCCCGGTGCTCCGTGTTCACACTGGCCCCGCCACCACCGCCGCCGGCCGCGCTCTTCTCGGCGTCCAACTGAACCCCCACGCCCAATAAACGGCACCTCCCGTTCCCGTGGCAACCGCCGTCCACCTCCGTCTCCGTGGGTGTGGCCCGTGGCTGCCTCCCGGAAGCCGGCCACGGTCTGCCCTGGGCGAGTGTCCGGCCGCGCGCCCTGCTGGCGGGGTGTCCTCCTCCTTAAGACCTTTCCCTTCCCTTCCAGGTGGCACGACAGTCTTAAACTGTGCAGGAGCCCGCACTTTGGTTAGCCGCTGCCCGGCCGGCGGGGTTTACCCGCGAGCTACAGGGCACATCGTTCTCGAAAAGAGGTGCCAAGAGGCTTTTCAGACCGCCCGAGCCTTTCATGGCCACAGCGGCGCCTCGCCTGCCTGGGCCGGGCGCTCCCCGCGTCCTCAGCCCCTCGGCTCCAGGCAGGGCTTCTGCGGACGGGGGCTGGAGCAGTGCCTGGAGACTTCGCCGCGCCTCCAGAGGTCTCCGGGGTCCAGTGAGATTCGTGTGCGATGTGGGGCGCCGTCTCTCCGACCTCGGCTTCGCTACCACCAACCACGTCGTGGAGACGGTAGAATGTTTAATGCTCAGGTCGCCCGGTTTACTGCTTTTCTGAATTGGTGATAGAGACACCACCTTGAGATTTCCATTTATGGTAAATTTATGGGATGGGCGGTCACGGGGGTGCTTTTGGCTGGGGGTGCTCGCTGGCCAGCTGATACTTCACGTCTGATAGGCTTGGTGTCTTTCTGAGGCTGTGGGAGGTGCGGCGCCACCCCGGTACTGGGAACCTTCTGGATTACGTGCAGCCACATTTTGGAATGAAAAGGTCATTTGATAAAATGGGCGAGCTTAATAAGCTCTGCCTCACTTCCTCCTTCATCATCTTCTGAAACCTCCTAGGAGTGAGTGCCAAGAAAACTCTTAATGTTGATGATTGCGATGATTTACGTTTTAAATTGTGAGACTCTTCATTTTTGAAAACTTACTTGACATGTTCAAAGTGTGGGCATTTTTTGAGAATAGTGGGAATTTTAAGTCAACGGTTAAATTTTTACCCATTGATTTGTTTCATACTGAGCCACTGTAGCATTTACAGGGACCCAGGGTGGTCTAAGGTGGGGTTTCTGACACCCCAGGGAACGCCAGGCTCAAGGGGCTCCCCCTGGGTCTGGAAACTTGTCTCTGCACGGGTTTACACGAGCTTCCTGCTCCTCTGTTAGTGCCTCGCAGTCTGCCCGGCGCTGTCTGGGGTAAGATCGGGGCGAGCTCCAGAACTGGGGAACAGCTAAGTTCCCTCCACACTCTCCCCAGCACTTCAGTTGCTGAAAGTTACTCTCTTTGATGGTTTACCCTAAAAGTCTAGGGCTTTCTTTATGCTGCTCTGCCATGCTCTAGGCCACAGTTAATGTCGGGGTACACATCAAAAGGAAACAGAGATTTGCCCCAGCTTCTTCAGACCATGACCTCTGATCAAAGGGGAGAGTCCTTCGCAGAGTGGGCTCTGTGGTCCTGCTTTTGTTACTGCTCAAAACTGGACAATGTGTATTTTCTAGAATTTTCTTTGTCTATTCAGGCCGGGAAAAATGGTAAACTCACCTTCATTTTGCTGGAGCTGTGAGTTCTGTTCTTCCCCCAGCATACCTGGTGCTATTTCCTTGCTGGAGTTTGCAACCAGAATCCCCGTGCCCGGTGTGGGATGGGAGGCACCCATCGGCACACAGCACAGGCCCCAGAACTGGGTCCCCGGCAAACGTGTCTATCCCCTTGGTTTCACATCTCAGGCTCAGAGAACCCCGTCTTTTGCATGGAAATGAACTTGACAGTTGTCCCTATATGTCACTTAGTTTGCCCTCACACCGCATTCATCCCCCACCACTTCTTCAAAGGAGGGGACTCGGTTCTTATCTGGCGGCGGAAGGCACTTAAACCTGCACCCTCACATTCTAACTCTAGCAATTCCAATTCCGCGTCTTGAATTCTTTATAGTAGCATAATTAGCAACGACACATATTCTTACGGGACCAAGATTTTCTTCCTGGGATGAGAAATCACAAGCTTTGCAGAAAAAACAGAACTTTCTTCTGCTACACTTGAATTAGGATCATGAAGAACATCTCTCCGTGTCTGGGCCGGCGTGTGTGTGTCTTCCGCGGGGCCTGCGCCCAGTTTTGTAATCGGGTAGCTTATTTCTATTTTTTTTTACAGTTGTATGAATTGTTTATAGATTTTGGACATTAAGCCATTGTTTGGTATGTGGATTGCTAATTCTCCCATTTTGTAGGTTGCTTTTTTGTTTTAATGAGGGTTCTCTCATTGAAAAGCAAGATTTTCATTTGCTGTGGTCCCATTTGTTTATTTTTGCTTTTGTTTCCTTTGCTGTTACAATGAGGGAAATGAAAATAAAAACCACATTGAGATTTAACCTCATGCCTGCTAACAGGACTATTACCGGAAACACAAGACACAGGTGCTGGCCAGGATGCAGAGCAGAGTGGCCTCAAGCGCTGCTTGGGGGGTGGGGGGCCGGGTGTAAATTGGTGCAGCCCTGGTGGAAAACAGTCTGGAGGTTACTCAAAAAATTGAAAATAGAATTAGCATGTGATTCAGCAATTCCACTCCTTATATTTACTCAGTGAATACAAAGACACAAACTGGAAGGGATCTCTGCACTCCCAGATCTGCTGCAGCACTGTCTACGACAGGATCCGGAATCACCCTACGCACCGCACAGGGGTGGGTGGGTGAAGAGGACGCAGCATGTGTGGGCAAAGGAATACTACGCAGCTGTTAAAAATAGCCACGGTCTTGCCGTCTGAGATGACGTAGGCACACTTGGAGGCGTGATGCAAGTCCTGTTAGCAGGCATGAGGTTAAATCTCAATGTGGTTTTTATTTTCATTTCCCTCATTGTAACAGCAAAGGAAACAAAGGCAAAAAAAAAAATGGGACCACAGCAAAACAAAATCTTGCTTTTCAGAATACACCGCACCGGAGGGAGATAAACACTCTAGCATTTCACTCCGCTGTGGGGGAGAAGGAAACAAGGAAACAAACTAAACAAAACAAACCTTTAGATTCTAGCAGCAAAATAGTGGCTATCGGAGAGGAAGGGGAGGCGGGCGGTGGGTGAGGCTTGACTGGATGGTGGTGGGGAAAAGGGATTTGGGGGCAGGTGTGGTGTGGGGCACTCGGTTTTTGAGGTGCAAAGATGCAAAGATGTCACTCCAAGACGAAGTGTTGTAAACCAGTGTCACCTAGGGGGGAAATGATGATGGTGACAATGATTGTGATGTTGGGGATTCAAGGCTTTGAGCTGGGAAATGTCTAAAAAGCAATTGTTGGCGGAAGAACGTGTGTCTGCACCCTCCTACAGCCCTCTCCTGGCGATCTGGCCATCAGGGTGCCACAGGCCAGCCACAGGGCACTGCCGGGCGGGTTCTCGGGGCCCCGAGTCCCATACAGCTGGGAGCTTCTCCTCCGGCACTCTGTAGGAAGAGCGTCGAGATCCCAGGTCGGGCTTATCAAACCACAGTTCCCTGGGAGAAAAGGTTGTCCTATTTCCTCGTGGCCTGGTGAATAAGAAATGAAGCCTTCCATGTTTCGATTTATAGAAAAATATTACTGAGACGCGGTGGCTCCTAGTCATTTAAAATCTTACGGCGGGGCCTCCCTGGTGGCCTAACGGTTAAGCGCTGCGCTGTGGAGCTGTCGGCAGCGGCAATGCGAGTTTGACGCCCGGCCCGGGAGAGTCCCACATGGCGCAGCAGACCTCTCCTGCCTCGCCCGCTGCTCCCCTCAGCAGTGTGTTTCCATCGATCTGCCTGTTCTGCTCCCCACTCTGTCTCTGGTGAACCCTCTCGCCGCCCCACGCCTCTGGCCTGCACTGCAGCTTGTATGTATAAATAAATAAATCTTTTTCTTTTTTAAAGATTTATTTTTTATTTATGCATGCAAGCTGAGGTACAGGCCAGAGGCGCGGGGCGGCGAGAGGGTTCACCAGAGACAGAGCAGGGAGCAGAACAGGCAGATCAGAAACACACTGCGGAGGGGAGCAGCGGGCGAGGCAGGAGAGGTCTGCCGCGCCATGTGGGAATCTACCTGCCGGGCATCGAACTCGCGTCACCGCTGCCGACAGCTCCACAGCGCAGCGCTTAACCGCTGCGCCACCAGGGAGGCCCCTGAATAAATAAATCTTTAAAAAAAAAAATCTTATGGAGCAGAACCCTGAAGTGGATGACCCGTCTTCCCGGCGTTGTGTCTTTCTCAGCCTTATAAATACCCTCTTCAGACTGCAAAACGCGTATCTTTTTTCAACTGAAATGGAAAAAGGAAAACCTCGAACTCTGAAAATGAAAGTCCTTCTCCAGAAGCCCCGGCGCAACTCGCCAGAGGCGTCTCTGAATTTTAACGGCCCCTCTTTTTAAAAGTTCTCTTTAGCATCACCCCCGAATGCGAGCGCTGTTTGAAGCCCTCGGCCGCCTCCGGGCAGAGCAGCCTGTCCCAGGCCCAGACTCGAGGGCCTCCCGCAGGGCCTGCGTGCTGGCTGGAGGCCGCGCCAGCACCGACTGCGTTTTCCTTTCTAAAAGGATGAAACTGGAAAATGTATTTGAGAAGGAAAAGAACCAAAGTCGGCATCCGATTCCGAAACAGAGCGTCAGACTGGGCTCGGCGGGAAGAAACCAGGAAGGGACAAAGGGCCCAAGAAGCTCCTTTGTCGATAAACCTCACGTTCTCCCCCCATCTGTTTCGGGGGGAGGGTGTCTCCTTGGGTGTGGGGGGACACACAGGTGGGGGCAGAGGTGGGCTCTGGGCCTCCCTCCTCAAGGGGGGGTCTTCATGGTGTGGCCCTGCCTCATGCCCCCCAAAAATCTCCAGGGCTGAGGGGAGCTAGGAGCCATGGAGCAAAGCTGTTCCTGTAAAAGAAGTATCTCAACTGCTCCATCCTCTCTCCCAAGCGCCCGTCTCTGCTTACCAGGGACTGCAGGCGTCGTGACAAACTGAAATATGCGAGACAATGGACGCGAGAGCCCCCCAGCAGGTGTGAGTGGCCACCGTCTCATTTGCACCTCCATTTAAGTCAGTCCAATGAAAATAAAATGTGTCTCCACACCGAGCTAGATGCTCTCAAAGTCCCTTCTAATTTTAACATTTGATGATTCTAGAAAAAAGTGAGGGGTGATACGTGATGCAAATTATATATACACACATATAATTATATATAATTATTGTAAAGATGTAACTCCAAATATATATAACCAAATTATATATTTTACTCCACGAGCATTTGACGACCGTGTCAGTTTATTCTGAATGGTTTTATTCTAGGTATTTAAGACATTTGCTCTTTGAATTTTGTTGACACGGAACTGCACTGATTTCATCACATCACGGGATAAAGAATCTCTTCAGCCAAGAAAAGCGTTAGCCCAGCCAAACTACAACCTCTGGGTTATAATTATAACCGGAGCTTCAGCACTGGAATTTAGCTGAACTGTTAAACCAAGTTTCACTTTGAACCAAGGAGGAACTAAGAAAACCACTCCACTTTTTGTTTCAAAAGACAACACACCACTTTTCAGCGAGCCGGCGTGACGATCGTCCGGTTTTCACTTAGAATTCAGGAGTGAGCGATGGCGACGGGCAGCGTGGCTGCTGGTGGGCGTGGCCACGCCGACGTCCAGGTCGCCGCTGTCCCGCTGTCCGCGGGCGAGGCCCGTGAGGGACGGCGGGACTGGAGGCCACGGGCCCTTCTGTGCTGCACGGTGGCTCACGTGAAGCGTCATCTGTCGCTGCTATTCTGGACATGACAGAGGACCCTCGATTAGTCACGGCAAAGTTTCTGTAGACGCCTTATAGAAAATTTGGAAGTGGAGATTCATTTCCTCTCGTCTCCCTGCCCTGGCCCAGCCCCTGGTGAGGGCTCGAGGGCTTGGGCATCTCTGACAAGCGCACAGCAGGCTGGGCAGGCAGGAGCAGCCCCCAGGGAGGGCACCCCAAGGCAGACGTTACCGCCCTCTCAGCGCATCACCTTCGCACACGGCGCTCGTCCACGCGGGGGGCACTGTAGGGGTGTCCAACGGAAGCTCCCCAAATCAGCAGCGAGTTTCTCTGAAACCCACATGATGTACCTCGGCCCCGCGGCAGCGGAGCGTCTCATCATAGGAAGGGTAAGTTCTTCCCTCTTTCTAAAATTTCCATGACCCGGGGCCTCCCCGGTGGCGCAGCGGTTGAGCGCTGCGCTGTGGAGCTGTCGGCAGCGGCGACGCGAGTTCGATGCCCGGCGGAGGAGAATCCCACATGGCGCAGCAGACCTCTCCTGCCTCGCCTGCTGCCCCCCTCAGCAGTGTGTTTCGGCCGATCTGCCTGTTCTGCTCCCCACTCTGTCTCTGGTGAGCCCTCTCGCCGCCCCACACCTCTGGCCTGCACCCCAGGTTGTATGCACAAATAAATACATCTTTAAAAAAATAAAAATAAAATAAAATTTCCGTGACCCTTACCACGGATCTCCCAGGGCTGCTCCTCTCCGTAGGAACCTCATAATCAGCTGGTCCAATTCCCTAAAGGCGTCTGCACCCAGGAGGTGCCCACCAGTGGCAGGCAGCCCGCCCACCCCTTCCACAGCTTCCTGGTCCGCCCACATTCTCCGAAAAGCATCACAAGCTCACGCATTCGGGGGGATTTTCTGTTTTGTGTGAGGGAGCTGTGTACATAAATTTTCTGTTTGAATATGCTAATGTAATTAATTGCATTAATAGATCGCCCGTGAGAGGTAAGCAGCACCCTGCCGCTCGTGCAGATGGCACCTGCACGCGCGGAGACGGTCAGCGGCCAGCCCGCGGCGACGGTGGGACCAGCGGGCTTCTGGCCCCGAGGTCGGGGCGGCCAGCCGGCCTCAGGCTAAGCCCCTTCTGGCCCTTCCCACCCAGTGTCCCCCAGCGGACACGGGCCGGCCCAGGAGTCCCGGGGCTGCTGGCAGGTGCTCCCCTCGGGGAGTCCTCCCGCCCCAGGCAGATGGCCTGCAGTGGCCCTGCCCCAAATACAGAGCCCTGGGGTGCTGCGGAAGCTCACCCCACGGTGGGGCCGAGGGGGAGGGCGGGGCAGCCGGGGGGGAGGGGGGCTTCTGTCTCACCGTCTAGGGGTGGCAGCGCCCCGCTGAGCTGGGTCCGCTGCGTCTTGCCACTCGGTCCACAGACTTTGCGACCGGACTTGTGAAGCCCGCGGCCCCCCGCCCCGCCCTGGGCCCTCTTCCCGCGTCTGTCCCTCACCGCAGCAGGCGCCCTGCGCGGGCCCAGAGGGAGGGCTCAGCTGCGCCCACCGACCGGTGCCCTCTCGCCAGCCAAGGGCACCGCGTTCGTTCCCAGACGGGGCCGTGCTCTGACGTGACAACCCGGGAGAGACAGAGCTGGGGGCAGCGGGGCTTGGTGAGCACCCCAAGTCTGCGTCTGGGGGCCTGGCCTTTGGTGCGCCATACCAGCCCCTCTCTAGGGCTGGAAACCCACACCCCGGTCCCGGCTGCAGCTCAGGCGCGCCCCCTACAGGCCAGAGCGAGCAAGTGTCAGAGTGATGGCCAGATGGCAGGAGACTTGTGTGAACACGCGCACACGCTCGTGCACACACGACGCGTGACTAGACACGCGACACACAACCGTTCACACGTCCAGTACATGCTCATACACATATGCACCTGCAAACCCACAAGCACACAATCACACGCGATCAACAAGCACATGCTTGCACACTGTGCACACACGCAGTGAGCAAGAAATCGTGCGCATGCTCACACACGCACACACCCACACAGGCCCGTGTGCACGCTCTCACCCCATGCACGTGTGTGCACACTCACACATGCACACAGGTGCACTTTCACCCCATACACACGCACACACACTCACATATGTGCACACACTCACCCCATTCACACGTGTTCACACTCACACATGCGCCTGTGCACGGACACGCAGGCACACATGTGCACACAAGCACACACAATAAACAGCCAGCTGCCCGGAGGCGCATGGAATTTAGAGCCCTTTTATTTGTCATATAAATTTCTGAGCTGCCGACAGGCTGCGTTGGTGGCTCTCTCTTCCCCTCGCTTGATTTTTATTTATTGCCCTTCTGCCGGTAGCTTTTTTCCAGAAGCGGCGCGTTGGTGGAGCCCGTGGTCACATCCATTATCCCCCAGCACACGCCCTGGCCCACCGCGGGGCCGGCGCCAGGGAGGGGAGGGCGAGGTCGCTGACAGCGCGGTGGCATCACCTCCGGGCCTTTGCGCGAGCAGGCGTCCCGGCAGCCCCTCGCGGGGCCCTCCCTGCTCTCTGGCGTCTGCTCCCGGGACTTCTCCGGACAGGGCGAGGCCCCAGAGCCGGGAGCCTGGGTGAGAAGCCCCCAGCGCAGGCGGCGCCCGCCGGCCAGCCCCAGGACCCCATCTGAGTCTCAGGAGCTCAGGCCCCCGTCACGGCCGTTCTCGGGGGAGGTGAACCTCGGCCGAGGGACCCGTTTTGCTGGTGTCGGCTTTACCCGCCGACATGGTCTTTCGGAGCCCCGTTCCCTCTGGACTCCCGAGGCTCCCAGTCGGCATCACCGGGGTTCTCAGATGGCGCCCAGTGCTGAGCTGACCCTATTCCCGCTGACCCTGCGCCAGGCCGCTCTGGCTCAGCTCTGCCTACCGGTGACCCCATCCTCGCAGGCCTTGAGTCAGCGCGTCTGCAGAAACCCTGCCCGGGCGCCCGACCGCGCGCCCTCCTCGCCCCTGCCCGGGGCCCCTGATCGCGCGCCCTCCTCGCCCCTGCCCGGGCCGCCCAAGCACGCGCCCTCCTCGCCCCTGCCCGGGCCGCCCGACCGCGCGCCCTCCTCGCCCCTCCTCCGGGCGGCGGCCCCAGGTGCCCCGCCCCCCAGCCGTCCACCCGGAGTGGCCCTGCCCCCGCGAGCCCCGGGTCCTCTCTGTGCTGAAGATGGAGGGGCCCCCCGGAGATGCCCAATTGCTGCCCAGAAGGCTCACCCGCCGCCAAGCCCCATGCCGCGGGGGTCCCCAAAGCCTGGTTCTCGCGGGGGTTCAAATGGCTCCACACAGCTTGCACCCCTTCAGCCCGTCAGCTCCCACGCCCCGGGCACAGGTTGCTTTTCTCACCCCCCACCCCCAGCAAGCTCTAGAAAATGACACCCTCGTAAGCCCCTGTCCCCCGACTCGATTTTTAAGTCCTGACGTGTGCGGGGGACAGCACCCCGCTCCCTCATCTCAGCAGGGTTGGGGAGTGATCGCCAGGGGAGCCGCGGGCTCAGGTCCAGGGACCCGGCCAGCACTGCTGAGTCACCTGCAGGGGACCCCACCTTGCCGTTTCCCTCTGAAGCCTGCCCCGCCTTGCGGGCGGTGGGTGGGCCCGGGCAGCTGGGCAGCCGCCCTACACTTCATTTTCCTGAGGCGACGCCGTTTGAAGTGCTCCTATCAGTTTATCAAAGAATCGTGAAGAGCAAGCTCAGGAAGACAAGGGCCGCCGGGCCGGAAGCGTCCTCACCTCCGTTCGTTCCTGTCGGGGCAGAACTAGGGGGCGACTGGCAGCCGTGTCCAGCGCAGGCCCCGCCCGGCCTGGCGCTGTGGGGCCACAGCCCGGTCGCTCAAGGACACCTGCTCAGTGGCCGGCCACGTGCTGCGGGCCCACCTCGCCCGGGCGGCCGGCCACGTGGCCCCTCGACGCAGCCGACAGCATCGCCGAGGCCACTTTCCAGAAGGACCCACCAGAGCCCGCACGCTGGGAGGGGAAGCCCGACGGGGCATGCAGGCCTCGCGGCCCCCCTCTGCCCGGCTCCGTCAGGCCTCCGGCTCTCGGCCACGCCTGGGCCTCCCGCGGGAAACGGCGCAGCTGAAGCCCCGAGAGCTTGCAGTCAGCAGGCCGGCGGGCTCTTCGCTGCCGTCCATGTGCTGTGGGGAGCTTGGGAGCCTCTCGGGTGGGCGAGCCTCCTTCTCCGTGTCCCCGGAGGGGTCACTGCGGCCGTGTGTGTGTGTGTGTGCGCGCGCGCGCGTGCGTGACACCTGGAGGCCCCATTGTATCAGATGTGCTATCTAGAGGGTAGAAACATTTGGAGGAATGAAATAAATTCTCATCTTTATTTTTAGGTGTTTGTGGCTTTCTGAGAAGATCTTTAATCCTGCAGCTCAGATTACCCCATTAATAAAGTCGAGCTGTTGAAAAACACTTTCTGTTGGTAGCAAAAAATTACTCTTCATACGAGCCAGCGCCTTCCCCACTGGCTCCAGTGTCACCTGGGGAGCAGGTGACGGGCGGCGGGAGAAGGTCGTCATGTCAGCCAGGACGCCTGCGTTTGGGACCTTGACGAAGGTCATGAAGACGCTGAGGAGCAGAGCCCCCTGCTCTGGTGTGGGGGGTTTGGAGAAATGGGGACCCTGCTCGGAGGAGCCGGCTGACGCCGCCCCAGTGGGCATTTTCCGTGCAGACGGAACGGGCCGGCCACCGGCCCCTGGTCCTGTGAGGGCTCGTGTGGACACCAGGGGTCTCTGCCAAGCCCCGGCACCTGGGAGAGGCGCCACCCACGGGAGCACCCCGCTTCCTTCTTTCCTGGAAAAGCGGTGAGTGCAGCCGCTTGAGAAATGAGAGGCCGCCCGTTTCGGAAAGTCATTTACTTTTAAACCCCCCCTCCCCGTACCTCCCCTGCATGCCTCACACGTGCCGCGGGCCCTCACGCAGGCATCACGGCACCAGGCAGGAGTCGCTGCAGGCAGAACCGCTGCAGCTATAAGCTCGGGGTCGGGGAGCCCCTTCCTTCTGAAGGGGCCGCCCCTACAAGACAAGAGCAAGTGGCCCCCACTGCCCCTTGCCCTCCCCCACCACCCTCACCGCTGGCCCCTGTGGCGGTCAGGCCCAGCCCCGCGCGGGTGTCTGCTGGGACAGGCTGGTCTCTCCCCGAGCAGCCCAGGGCGGCGGGGATGGCGCCGCTTAGCAGCTGTGGCCAGGCCGGGCCAGCCCGCGTGGCCGGGCCCACTAGACCCAGGGTGCCATGGCCCTCCGGTGTCCTCTTGGGGTTTCCCTCTGCCGCCTGAAGGGGTGCCCGCCTGGGGCTGCCCGTAACCCCAGCTCACGGGGCCCATGAGGTCAGTTCCCAGGGACCGAGGGCCCCCACTCAGCCCCGTTCACAGACGAGCG
The DNA here is from genome assembly GCA_004024925.1 of Scalopus aquaticus. NCBI lineage: Eukaryota > Metazoa > Chordata > Mammalia > Eulipotyphla > Talpidae > Scalopus > Scalopus aquaticus. The sequence continues at coordinate 12,263 of PVIJ01024102.1, forward strand.
CAGTGGCCAGGCCGGCAGGCGGCCAGGAGGCTTGGGAAGAGCCAAGCCCCCCGCCCCGCAGGCCTCTTGGGCTTCTCTGGCGCCCTCAGGGTCTGCTCCGGGCCCCGCTGCTCTGCGGTCACGGCCCATGCTGCTGCTTTACCCAGCCCCGGCAGCGGGCACACTCACCACCCCCACCGCGCCCACACGCCCTCTGCACCAACACCTCAAGGGCAGAGGCCGGTGGTGTAAACAGCCTGCTTGATTCGCTCACCCCAGCACCCCATCTGAGCCCCCCCCCCCAGCAGGAGGCCCTCACCCCCTCCCTCACCTCTCCTTGGCCTTCTGCCCACTCCGCCACGCCCTGCCCACCCCGAGGCCCCACGGGGTCCATCCCAGACCGGCCTGTCCCCCGGCCCCTGACGTCCTGCTGCAGGCTTTCTGCAGCAGCTGCCTCTGTCCACACCTCCCACGTGTCACCTCAAGGTCACTAAGCAGCGCAGGGCCCTCCTGGGGCGCCCGCGGAGCGAGCGCAGCTGCGAGCGTGGGGACCCCAGCTGGCGGAGGCTCCGTTGCTGCCCCGAGAGTCCCGGAACCGAAGATGCAGAGACGAAGCTGAGCGCACTTTGGGGGCACGACCAGGACGGCTGACTGGCCACAGCGCCCTCCTAAAGAAGCAGCTCAGCCCCGCGGGGCGCCCACGGGAACTGGCAGGAAAAGTTCAAGGACAGAGAGCC
>PVIJ01024103.1:0-12972 GCA_004024925.1 Scalopus aquaticus
AAAAACACTAATCTGAAAGGATACATGCACCCGCATGTTTATTGCAGCACTGTTTACAATAGCTAACGTATGGAAACAACCCAAATGCCCAAAAATAGATGACTGGATCAAGAAGATGTGGTACATATACACAATGGAATACTATTCAGCATTCAAAAAAGACAAACACATGCAATTCGCAGCAACATGGATGGACCTAGAGGGGATCACGATCAGTAAATAAGCCAGAAATAAAGAGAAAATTATTGAATGGTTTCACTTATAACAGGAATATAGGGGAGCCAAATAAGAAAGCGACATTCAGCAGGGAAGGAGGGGTGGGGGAGAGCTCAAGAGGGGGAAAGAGGGGAGCACGGAGGACTATGGTGGTGGCTCCACGGGTGAACAGGTGGTGGGTAACTTATGGGGAACACACAATAATGTAAAAGATACGAATAACAAAAATAAATAAAATACCTATTAAAAAAAAAACGAAAAAGAAAGATTTCAAACAATCTGATTTTACACATCAGGAACAAACGAAGTCCACAGTTAACAGAAGGAGGGGAATAACAAATATTATAGCAAAAACAGAGATGACGAAAACAATAGAAAAGATGAACAAAATTAAGAGATTTTGTTTGAGAAGATAAAATTAAACATCTAGTTTACATAGTAAAAATTTTCAACAGTGTATAGAAGGAATAAAGGCCATAAATGACCAGCTCATAGCCTATATCACACTCATCAGTGAAAGTTTGAAAGCTTTTCCTAAAAAATCAGAAACTAAACAAAGGTGCCCACTCTTGCCACTCTTACGCAACATAGAACTTGTAGTCCTAGCAATTAGCCAAGAAAAAGTAAAAATAATAGAAAATAGAAAGGAGGCATCTAAATCAGAACAGAAGCAAAAATGTCTCTACAAGTGATACAATCTAATATATAAAATTTCTTAAGACTCTATCCAAAAACTGTTAGAACTAAAAAACAATATCAATAAAGTTGTAGTATACAAAATCATCATACAAAAGTCAATTCCATTTTTATACCTTAACCAAAATAAGGTCTAAAATGAAATGAAGAAAACAATGCCATCCATAATAGCATCAACAACAGAATACTGAGGAATAAATTTAACCCAGGAGGTGAAGGATCTGTAGAATGAAAGCTGGGAGACCTGATGAAAGAAACTGAAGAACAAAAAAATACATAGAAAGATATCCTATATTCATGAATCAGAAGAATAAATATTAAAATATCCACAGTATCCAAAGTCATCTATAGATCCCATGCAATCCTTATCAAAAGTCCAATGGCATTTTTCACAGAAATAGCAAAAATAATGCTAAAATTTATATGGAACCATAAAAGACCCCAAATAGTCAAAGTAATCCTGACTCAACGGAGTAAGGATTGTCTCTTCCTTAATGGTTTTGGGAAAGCTAAATAATATATGCAGAAGAATGAAATTGGACCCTTTATATACTCTTAAACCACTCTCAAAAATTATCTTGAAATGGATTAAAGACTTACACATAAGACCTAAAGCCATAAAACTCTTAGAAGAAAACATCGGGAAAAGTTGTTTGACATTGGTCTTTGCACCAATTTTTAGGATCTAATATCAAAAGCACAACCAACAAAAGCCAAAACAAATAAGTGGAATTACCTCAAACTAAAAAGCTTCTGCACAGCAAAAGAAACAACTGACAACATAAAAGAGAAACCTATAGAATGGAAGAAAATATATGTAACAATATATCTGATAAATAATTAATATCCAAAATATATAAGGAACTCATACAACTCATAGCAAAAATAATATATGCAATTTAAAAACGGGCAGAGGAAATGAATAAACATTTTTCCTAGGACAATCAAATGGCCAACAGGTACACAAATGAAAAGATACTCAACATCCCTAATCATCAGGGAAATGCAAATCAAAATCTGCATGCGCTATCTCCTGTTAGAATAGCTTTTACCAAAAGACAAGAGACACGATGTGTTATCGGAAATATGGTCAGTACCCAAGTTTTCTACCATTTGTGCTTGAATTGTAAAATTATACAAAACAAAAAAAATTTAACTTCCTCTTTCTATCTCATAACTCCACTCAAATTCCCCATTCATTTTCTCAGTGTTTTATCTCATGTGGCTACTCCCAGGAAACCAAGATTTCCAGTTCCTTCCATTATCATGACATTACAATAGAAAGATATTTTGGCATCCTAGGCAATCAAGTTTAGTGTCTGCATTCTTATCTTCATTATAATCTTAATTCTAGTTGTTATAACTTACAAGGATGTATAAACCATGCTATGCTTCAATGGTTGAAACAAACAAGGACAAAATATAGAACTCTTGTTTTCTCTTTCCAAGGTTTAGCTTCGGAATTGTTTTATACTTTGGAATTTTGGAGAGGAGGAAGTGGGGGTGATATTGGGTTTGGTTGTTTTGTGGGCTGGTTAGTTGCTTGGTTGCTTGGTTGGGTGCTTGATTGATTGATCAGTAATACTATGTTTTCCTCCATTTAGATCTACTTACATGTACAATCTGAACATAACCATAAATACTTTTATTGGCAGGGCTATTTCTGTTCTTTTTCATAATGTTATGTTTTTTTATTGTGACTTCTATTTTTTTCTTTTTATCTCCATCATTTAAATATCTTTGTGTTTATGGTTTCTTTCAGATGGTTTTTTATGACCTCAAGTTTGGGGTTACTAATCTTAGTGCTTATTGTGTCTGCAAATTCTCTTCAAGGATCTCCCCACCAGCTGTTTTGTAATTTTTTACTGAAAGCTCATCTTCAATTGAGCTTAATTTTTAAATGGAAATCTCTCAACAGCAGATTCCCATCTGCTTCTGCATGTGTCCTAGCAATAACATAACCAGGACCAGTCTTCATATGCATTTCTTACTTTAGGATGTCCAAACTCATGGACATCAGTCAGTCAGTCAGTCAGTTCCCAAAATCTCTCAAAGTATAAGCATGGTTTCCTTTTTTTCCTTTTATTTTTTTTTTTTTACAAAATGTTTTTTGGTTTTTGTTTTGTTTTGTTTTGTTTTGTGTTAAACCAGAACTCACACATAGGCAAATTTTGTTGGCATCTTCCTGTTTCAAAGACTGTATTTTTTTTTTTCTAGCCCTCCTTTCATGGATCATTCAGCCCTTAATCACTGACTGTCCCCCCCCCTTTTTTTTTTTTTGCTTTCTTGTTTAGACACCTGCATGGCACTGGCCTAAAGGTTTAACTCTCACTCAGCATGGCCCTTACCCCAGTGTAACAAAAGCACAGACAGACACACCCACACTCTTGGCTTGCTGCAGCAGTCATGTACCACTTCCGGATAGGATATGTTTTTCCATTCCCTCTTTGGTTCCAGCAACTGGCCTAATTTGGTTTTTGTTTTATTCCACACTTCTATGTTTCCCATAGGAAGACTGCCACATTATTCCATTCCTCCTGAGTTTCCTTTCCTATCACGGGGGCCCGTGGAACCAGTCAAAGCTTAATGTCTCTCACAAAAGTCAGAATCAGATGCCTGTGGGGTCTGGGGCAAATCCAGCTTACAGAATTCGGCCATAATCATTTTAGGAAGGCACTAGGCTCATCTTATTACTGACTGGACAATTTCTGCTTAACAACCACCTTTCTGTTCTTATGATAGAACAAAATCAGAATGCTCTTTCTCTGCCAAGTTCAGAGGATGAGATCATCCTTACAAGATCCATGGGGAGACATAAGTCAGGAATCTTTTACAAAATAAATGTATGTGGCATGTGACACTTAATGAAAGATGTCTCCTCAAGAAAGAAACCCAGTGGGGTCTCTCCATCGCCATTATTATTGCGGCTTTGGATTCTTTTCCTGGTTTGTTGTTGTTTTTATTTATTTATTTTTAAATAGCAATTGACCAGGGAGCTTGGCTCTTTATGGAGAGAAAAAATACCTTCATAGGTCAGCCGGCTGAAGGGGATAAGCATTCTGACAGTATTCAAAATTGTCTCTTTCAAATAGGACTGCTGTGGGAAATCAACAGGAAAGTCGGCAAGTATCTCAGGAAAGAAGAGACATGGAAAATAGAGCCTTTATTTTAAAGTTCATGAGAGAAACAACCCCCTTACAAACATTCAAAGTGGTAGCTTTCTTCCACAGAGACACAGTGTTAAAGCCCAGTGGGCACTGAGCCTATGCAAGCAGACTGGAGGATAATCAGCCCAAGACTACATGTGTAGAAATCTCCTTAGTACAATTACTGACCTCGAGACTTCCTGATGTCTCTCTTTCAGGGTATTTCCTTTACTCCTATTATTCAAAGCTTAATACCTTTCTTAAAGTCATAACTGGCTCCAAGGAAAGGTGGGGATAATCTGTCATATACGCTTTAGTGTGAAATTAACCTAATGTATTACCCATTCAGAGATACTGTCTCTTGAGAATTACAATCTCAGTGAGATGAAGTTTTGCCTGAAATTACATGGTGTTGAGTTAAGCTTCAAACAAGACCCTCCAACTCCAAATTCCAAACTCATTCCAAACCTCACTTGCCTTATGAAGAGTGGGGTGGGGCCTTTTCTCTGGGCTATGAGGCCCAGCCAGGCCTGTAATCGCATGCTTTCTCTGCTTCCAGGCATAGTATCCCTGGGCAGTGATGGTAAACATGTTCAGATTTTATTTCTACCACCTCAGACTCTGAAAGTACACTCCCCACCAATCATATCTGTCTACCTGTGTTATAAAGAAATAATAATGAGAAATCTTACCTTTTTCTTTTTAGAGTTTTCTACCTTATGGTACAGTATCTTTGGGAGGCCATTAACAGATTTTTTACTATCTTTCAGAGATATTTTAGCATTGAAGAAAAATAACCAAAGAAATTTCCTAAAACAATTTCATTCGTTGCAATCCCAAGTCAAATGTACTAAATTCTTCTGGTTATATTCATCTCACTAACAGCCTCTTCTATAAAGTTGCCTGAATACCACTGACAATCTCTGCTGCAGGGTGGGTCTGTGGGCCCACCCACATATGTAACCCACTTCAGTGGAGACCTGGCACAGAAGAAACCAAACCATAAGCCATTGGTTGGACTAAGCCAATCAGATTCTCCCTTTCAAAAGACATTCACAGAGTCAATCAGATTTTCCCTCTCAAAATACAGGAATTAGATCTGTAATGCCCCACCAGGCAAGTGTTGTGCTATGGTGAACTGAGCCAAATGCAAAAGATGCACACAGACACCCACTGACCTGAGAAAGGGCTCAACTTGAGATCAGCCAGAAACAGCAAGCAAATCACACGAGGACTTGTGTGCTTAGCCACACAGCCAGATACCATGTTGGAACAGAGGAAGGAGAAAGGAGAAACCTGAAAGACAAGTCCAAAAGCAAGCCATCCACAAAGACAAGAGACTTCATAATTGCAAAGCATTCCATGTTGAATGCCACGGCCACAGCACATGAGGGGAAAGAGAATGGACAAGTACATGAAGGGCAGGCCACCTGGTAAGAGAAATTAGGGACTTCAGAATGCTACCTCTCCTTTCATTTTTTCCTGATATTTCTAGTTTTCATCCCTACAGCAGCTTTTTCTGAACTTCTTACCCTTCTTTCAATTCATAATGCACCTTCTCTTTAAAAAGATCAAAGCGCCCAACAGGAGATCTGTTAATGCCCCTCACTCCTCCACAAACTTCCCTTTCATCACCCATACATCCTTCCCTTCTTATCTGTCACAAAAGAAACACACCTCTTCCTTTACAGAGCTGACTCTTCTGTGTGCTGTGTTGATCCTGAGGCTAGGACCCCATGCAATCCCTCCACCCATCATCCACTCTCTGTGTCTTCAATCTCTCCTGCTCCGACAGCATCTTCCTGTCTGCCTGTAAAATGTGTTGCAGGGTTCCCAACCCTAAATCCTCTTCCTCAACACCAGAATTCCTTCCAACTACTGCCCTAATTCCCTCTTCCTCTTTATAGCCAAACCAAGGCACAATCTATACTTCCTCAAACCTCATTTAACCCTCAACTCACTGTGCCCAACATATTTGGGATATTACCCTGGGAAAACAAGGAGAGCTCTCAACTGTAAAAATTTATGACCTGGTTCCAGTTTCCCCTTGTAACATCTAGCGCTGTCCACTATTTGCTCTGTTGGTCATAGTGCAAATAGGATGCAGATGATATAGACACACGTTTTTCCCAAAGCACTCCACACCTCTTTATGTACAAGGAAGGATGCAGAATTCTGGGGTCAATAATGGAGAGGGAGAGAACTATCAAAAGCAGAGTGAGTTGTACAGAGGGCTGCCCGCAGGAGTAGGTGTCAGTGGCGGAGGGCAAGAGCCAGGAAAATACACACCGAACTCACTCTCCTTCCTTCAAACTCCTGTCAGCTCGCCCCATCAGAACCCAGCCAGAGTTCAGAGGACATGAGGGCCTGTTGCTTCATGATGACAGGTACTCCTCCCTGGGCCAGAGCTCAATAAAGAGAGTGGAGTAAAAGGAAGGACCCAGGCTCCCCACTCCTCCTCTGACTCTCTTCTTTCCTGGTTTCTGTCACCCTGACTTCTGCTAGTTCTCCTAATGTTCTAATCAGGCTGTGTCAGACTCTTCACTGGTCTCTTTTCTTTCACCAACATTTTAAATGCCTTGTCCTAGACACTTTACCTTATCCTTTATTTTTTTTCTCTTGACAATCTCCTCTCTCACCCTCTCCTTTAGTAATTTCCTTTCCTCTAAGGCAGCCACCAGAATCTCCACAGTAATGACAATTCTGGTCTGCATCTTCAAATCTGACCTCTTGCTGAGCTCTAACCCCACTTGTCATCTCCACAGTTTCCCACAGGAAAGTTCTGAGTTCCTCAAATGCTGTGCATTAAAAAAAAAATTCATTCTCTTCTTCCTCAGACTATTGACCATGTTCTCTCTCCTCATAGATTCTAGGTAAGTTTAACTTCTTCATTTCCTTTATGTTTTGCTAATCAAACCCTGCGGTATGGAACATGGGAACATGTTAGAACATGTTAGAAACCCAAGGTCTCAGGCTCCACCCTGACTTACTGAATCAGAAGCTGCATCGTAACAAGACCCGTAGGTGGCTCATTGACACAACAAAATCTATGAATGCTAGTGTACAGCACATGAGTTTCCCCACCATTCAAAATCAGAGTGTCCCATTGAAATGAAACCTCCCCTAAGCTGAAATGACATAAAATAAAGAAGGAATTACCACTCATTTATATGAAAAAATTTTTAGCATTCCCAAACCCAAAAATTAACCTGTCAACCAAATAACACATAAAGTTTAAAATAACAGTAGTAGTGAAAGCAGGAATGATACACACACCTATATAAAGTAGAAATAATATCTGTCCAATGCAGTTTCACTCACCAGAATCAGGAAGAGAGTGTGAGCACACTGGAAGACTAAGACGTCATGATGATGGTAAGTGGTCAGAGGTTGAGGTGCTGGGAGGTAGGGAGACTGGGGTGTAGGAGAGAGAGGAAAAATGTCATCTATTAACACCTCATGGTTGTCTGAATCCATCAAGGCAGGCAGCGCACAAACATCTACACATCTTCATGTCTGCCAACTTCAACATCGAAGGTCAAGATTTATCATCTGCTGTGGCTGATGTGGAATATGACAGTATGTTTGACTGCTTAACCACATGTATTCCTCTATCGTACAATTCTTTTTAGGCACTTAAAACATCCTGCAAACCTGCCATAAACCTACATACCCAATTAAAAATTAAAAAAAAAAAGCAGGGGACACTTACTGCTCTTTTCCATTTAGCATTGTGTTAACATGTACCAGACACAGAAGCTTAACACTAAAACAGTAAGAAGTAAACATTGCAGCATTTCCCATGACCTCCCATTCACTGCTTTGGACTTTGTCTCTGAGAAGGTGCCTTAAGGAGGACAGTGTGTTACAGACTTAATCTTCTGAAAAATCCTTTCCTGTCCCTCAATTTTTCTTGCCTATGTCCTTGAAGGACTCTGAAAGACACTAGATTTCCCTTTTGTGGAAAAAAAATAAAAGAAATGAGAAGCCCATCTGTCTGAAAATGTCTCAGCGGATGTTTGCCACAGTGACCATATACAATACAGGACATCCAATTCAATCTTGTCAGGATTTTTATCTCTGAGCCTTGGTTCCCTCATCTCTAAAATGAAGAGATAATAGTAACTGCTATGTGTGTTTCCATAAGGATTAGCTGTGGCAAAATATGTTAAATATGTCCTTCAAAAGAACAGTGATCAAATATTTAATGAAGAAAGGCAGTTATTTATCACATCTGAGTGTCAGTTTACACAAATGTAAAATAAAGACTGCAAAACCAAGTTCACTAAATGCTGGTCCTCTACATCCTATCATGTCCCCAACCCCCGTAGCTCCATACATGCCATGTCCATGTACCCGTATGCACAAAACTCCACACCCATGTGCACACACATACAGACATAGGAATTCACCCATGTACCCATATACACCCACACCCCCATGTCCACATGCACAAAGAAACCAGCAGAAACTCTGGCCACCCTCCCCACTGATGTCCCCTGCGTGGTTTATGCTCTGGATTCATTTACCTAGACTAACATAGAGCCCTGACTGCCCACCAAGACTCCAACTCTCTCCCACCCTCCTTCCACACCAGGTACCAGATCACCCTAAAATGCATGCCTGACTATTTCGCTCCTGCTCAAAACCATCACACCGTAGCCCAGCCAAAATCACTCTACATCCCTAAATACGTTGTGTAATTCCATCCCCCTGGTCTTTGTACACATTTGTCTCCAACACAAATCCTGTGCTCCAGGTAACTAATTCCTATTTGTAAGACCCAGTTAGGCATACCCTGAGACACTCCCTGAGGGTTCTGCTGGAAGTGGCCCCTCCAAGGTTCCAAGCCCCCATGGCAGGGGATTTGTGTCTTAAAATAAGAAATACATATGGGTCTTTATCCCATTTCTGACACAGAGCTCCTAAAATCCTTGGAATTCCCTAAGTGACAAGACCAATAAAGGTGTCTTTTATAATGTTAATAAGGTAATTTTGGAAAGTTCCTGGATCATCAGAGTCTACCATGGGAGCAAAGGATTGGAACTTTCAGTGCCTCCCATACACCAGGAGAATAAAGGAAGCCCTGAGAGCCTGTGCTTTCTCAAAAGGTCAAGGAGGAAACCTGGTCCTACCAATCTACCTACATCTTCATCAGCTGTGCTTCAAACAACAAAATCAATAGTGGTGAGGAAAATGGCTGTAGAGAAGGGGAGAGAATTTCTCACAGATGTGTTACCTGATATTTCTACTTCTACTGATTTGACTTATTGCTGAAGTTCCTACAAGATGAAATGTCCTGAGCCAGAAGTGAATTCTGTAGTGGGCAGCTTCCAAAACAGGCCCAATAGTCTCAATCTCCTGTACTTATACTCCGGTATAGCCCCCTCCCCTTGAGTGTAGGCTGGACCTAGTGACATATTTCTAATTAGGAGAATATGGTAAAAAAGTGATGGGATGTCATGTCCGAGGTTAGATAGTAAGTGTGACTTCCATCTTGCTTCTACCTCTCTCTCAGAACAGAGAGTGGCCTCTGACCACTAGCCATCAACAAGCTGGATCTTGCCACTTGCAAAACAATCTGCCCAGTTGAGACTAGAGATGACTATGGCAGGCTGAGACCTTGATTGCTGCTTGCGACTGTGAACTGGAATACTCAACCAAGGCATTCCTCATTCACAGAATCTGTGAGATGTTGCTGCTTTGAGCCAGTGAATTTGGGTTTATTTGTTACACAGCAACAGATACCAAATACACACTCTCCAATTAAGTTTTCAGGGATAATAAACAAGATCCTGTGTATGCCTGAGCTGATGCCTATGCCTGATACAACCAGAACTGTCGCCGGCATTAATTCTTTTCCTCCATTTTCTCTGTGAATTAGCATGTCTTCCATTGAGTTTAGCACATGGTTTCCAGATTGTACAATTAAAGAATTACTCAAATTAGTTTGTGTGTGCAGAAGTACTGGGAAGCATAAATCCTTGCATTATGTCAGAATCTCAAATATAGGCAGGCACTGTGGTTCCCTTTGGACTGTTTGCCAATCTGCAGAGCAGGCACCCATGGTCTTAGACTGGAATAATAGTCAACATACTTAACAATAGATCTCTGGACATGAGAGCTGACCAGAATGGAGCTGGCTGATCCATTATACTCTAGGAATGCCCCTGATCCTGGGGAAGAGGCATGCCAGAACTCTGGGAGGCTTGAGAAGCAGCATTCCAAAAATGCACAAAACAATGTGCCAAAGGAGAGCCCAGCCTTGCCCCAACCTGGCAGCATAGACAAGATGGTCTTCACTGAAGATCAAATCAAGAAAAGACACCAAGGACTCCAAAGAGGAATTCATCAGAAGAAAAAAATGAGGAAGTTGGCTGGTTGGTCAGTTGATCAGCTGGTTGGCTGACTGGTTGAAGGAAGGCAAGTAATCTGGTATGCCAAGAGAGCCAAGGGTCACAGAGGAGGCCTGAAGCTAAGGTTGGAACCTCTACAGACCATTCCATCCTGGTGCTATGTGAAGCTTTGCAGACCTGCGACTGATTGTGACTGTCATCTCAGAGACCATAAAGCCTAGTGTGGGACACCACAATTGAGTTCTGAGCAGAGTATTGAAGGTGTCGAGCATTTAAATAAGCAGACTTGGAAATTATGAGCACTCAAAACTGAAGACATGGATATTCTTTGTGTGGTAAAATATATGTAACACAAAATTTACCATTTTGACATTATTTAAGTGAACAGTCTAGTGGTGCTTAGTACATTCATGTTATCGTACACCATCACCCAGTTATCACCATCATCCATCTCCAGAACTCTTTACATCTTGCAGAACTGAAAACTCTACCCCATAAGCAATAATGCTCCATTCTTTCCTCCCACCTCCAGATTTGGCAGTCCCTTTCTACTTTCTGTCTATATGAATTTGCCTAGGAAGCTCATGTAAAAAGAATTATTCTCGTCTTTTTGCATCTGGCTTACTTCATTTAGAAAAATGTCTTCAAAGTTCATTCATGTAGCACATGTCAAAACTTCATTCCACCTTAAGATTTACTATTATTCCATTGTACCACACTTAGTCTAGCCACACATCTGTCAATGGGCACTTGGGTTGCTTCCACCCCCACCTTTATTGGGAAGAAGGTTGCTGCAAACATGGGTGTACCTATATCTATTTGAGTTCCTACTTTCAACTCTTTGGGGTTCTATATCCAGATGTGGAGTTGCAGGATTACATGATGTTATATTAATTTTGTAAGGACCTTTTATACTATTTCCACAACTGCTTCATCATTTTGCATCCCCCCCAGCAACACAATTTCTCCATATCCTCACCAGTACTTGTTTTCTGTTGTTTGTGTGTTTTTCACCATAGCTATCCTAATGCATATTAAGAAGGTATCTCATTATGGTTTTCACATGCATTTCCCTGATGATTAGTAATATTGAGGATTAGGATTATTTCATGTGCTTATTGGCTATATATGGAAAAGATAATATTGGGTTGTTGGAAGCCATGCAAAAATGTGTTATGACTTTTCCGACAACCCAACAGATTTTTTAAATGTAAGCAGGTGTTAAAGTCACTGGTGACCCACTGCTGCTGCTTCTCCCATTATTCATCTTCTTTCTTATTAATACCTCAGGTTTTGTTCACGTCTGAATTATAACCAGCTAGATTATTCACTTATCGTAACACTTTTGTAGCGAGTTGGGGCCAAGGAATCTGGTCTGAAATAGAAGTGCTGGGGATAGCTGTTATAAAATGTAAGACACTCTGTAAGCATCTCCTTGTATCTTTTGCCCTTTAACCTTCCTTGTCCTCCTGCCTACAATGTGGGTGTGATGACTAAAGATATGACAGCCCTCTTGAGCCATAGAAGAAAAGAGCTACCCACTGAGATAGGTAAACTAGGCCCTGCACTGACAGCATGCCCCCAATTTGTACTGTCCACCATCTGTTGGATTGCTATAATATGCAGTCAAACACAGTCTAAACTGATCACAGTCGTAGAGTAGATTTACTCAGATGAATGGAAAGAGAAAATAATAAAAGAGAGTATTGTACTTGAAAATGCTGAGAGACAACAGAATACAGCAGATGACTCATACAGAGCAGAGAACACCAGGAATGACTAGATGAATGTGGAAAACATGGTTACAGTGTCAAATGAATGAAGGAAAGAGCACTTAAGAGAATGCCAACATATTAAAAGATAAAGAAACATCCAGGAAGGGAAGTAATGGACAGCAAGAATTCAGTAAGAAAAAGACCACAAGTTTCAGGAGTGTGAGGGAAGAACAATATGGACTGGAGAGTGAATAGGAAGAAGGAGAAAGAAAATGTGAAGAAGTGGAGACGCTGGGGATACTATCAAATAGAGTGTAGTAAGTGAAATTCAAGGAGTTAATCTTAAAGATGAGAAACACTTCAAATGCTGATGGTTAGAACCAGAAGATAGGCAAATTTGGCAATTCAGAAGAGAGCATAATGCTAATCTTTTCCTTATGGTTAGTAATAGAATCCTCCTGATTTTATTTTATTTTATTTTTTTTCCCATTTTTTTTTATTGTTATTTGTGTCTTTTACATTTTGTATTCCCCTTGGGCAGCCCACCACCAATTCACCCGTGATCCATCTCCATGGTCCCCTGTATTCTCCTCTCTTCCATTTTGTGCCCTTACCCTCCCCTCCCCCCTCCCCCACCGCTGAGCGTCTCTCTCCCACCTGGCCTCCCTATAGTCCTGTTATAAGTGAAACCATTCGATATTTTTCTTTTTCTTTCTGGCTTATTTCACTGAGTATGATTCCCTCTAATTCCATCCATGTTGCGGCAAATTGCATGTGTTTATCTTCTTTCCATGCTGAATAGTACTCCATTGTGTATATGTACCACATCTTCTGGATCCAATC
>PVIJ01024104.1:0-12978 GCA_004024925.1 Scalopus aquaticus
TTCCCACCAGCAGTGTAGAAGGGTTCCTTTTTCTCCACATCCTTTCCAGCATTTGTTATTGCCTGCATTTTTAATGTGTGCCATCCTCACAGGTGTGAGGTGGTATCTCATAGTTGTTTTGATTTGCATTTCCTTGATTATAAGTGATGTTGAGCATTTTTTCATGTATCTGTTGGCCATTTGCTTTTCTTCTTTGGAGCCCAGTCCCATTTAAGGACTCACTCATTAGGTCAGGTCTACCCAGAATGACCTACGTTTCAGAGTCAGCTATTTTGTACAACATAACCAACCAGTGGTTGTGATATCCCATCCACACTCATACGATGATAATTGTACAGGGGCAGGGGGTACTGGTGGAGAGATTTTGGGGACCATCTCATAATTTTGTCTACCATATGTAGAAAATAGTTATCTAAATTTAGCAACATAAAAAACTCTAATTTTAATGATCACTGCATTTTACTTTTTTCCTTTGGGTTTGTTTTCCTCTTTGACAAGTTACTACATATGCTCGTAATGACTTTACTGAGGGTCAGTAGACACTTTTAGTATTAGAAAATGTCTATTTCATTCTCACTTTTAAAGTAAAGTTCAGATGCATGCAATTCTAATTTACTTTTTGGGCTACTGCTCCATTGCCTTCTGGCACCTGAAAAATGAAGTTGGCTATTAGTCTAATTGCACTTCCTTTTTAAGTAATGGCCTTTTTCTCCTTGATAGTATTTAAAAGGTTCTCTTTATCAGTGGTATTTTCCACTTCCACCAGAACAAGTCTAGGTGTGGACTTACTAATTTTCGCACTATTGCTATATAGAGTATATTTTCATTTTATGGACTCCTCTCTTTTGTAAATTTTGCAAATTTCTATTTTTTTCTTCTAATATTGCCTCATTTCATTTTTCCTCCCAGACCTCTTAATATATTAAAAACAAGTTATACTCCTTGTAGATGAGCTGTTTTTTAATATTTCATATCTTTGTATGCCCCAGTTTTGCCTTTCAATCCAATAATTTTTCTGTTAAACTCATTTATCCAGAGTTTGTCCCTTCTATTCATTTTTAAAAAATCCAGTCAGTGTAACATTTCATTTGTGCATTTTTTAATTGGTTTGCTTTACTAACCATGCATTCTGTTTGAATTTTACCTATTTCATACCTTTACTTTTATTTCAAATGAATATTATCCTTGCTAATATTTATTTGTGGGAATTAAATATATTTATCAGGCTTTTAAAAATTGACTATTTTCTGGGCCTCCCTGGTGGCGCAGTGGTTAAGCACTGCGCTGTGGAGCTGTTGGCAGCGGCAACGCGAGTTCGATGCCCGGCCGGGGAGAATCCCACATGGTGAGGCAGACCTCTCCTGCCTCGCCCGCTGCTCCCCTCAGCAGTGTATTGCCGTCCATCTGCCTGTTCTGCTCCCTGCTCTGTCTCTGGTGAACCCTCTCGCCGCCCCACAACTCTGGCCTGTACCCCAACTTGTATGCAAAAATAAATAAATCTTTAAAAAAAAATTGACTATTTTCTCTAATCTCCATTAAATTTTGTCTTTTAACCATACTTCCATCTGGCTCTCCTTAGAATTAGTTTTCTTCTTATGTTTGAGAAATTAGGTTTTCAGATTCATCTACAGTGGGAGGTTTTCTTTCCCTCTTTTTCTGTGTTTATATCCTGCTTTCTAGTGGTTTTACAGTAGCCTTCATTTGATCTCTAGAGGTCTCAATCTAGAACCTCGGCTTGTGCCCACTGCTCTGTCTGCTCCCTTCCTAGGGGATGTTAATGATACACAAGATAATCCTGGCTCAGGTCCAGATCAAGGAGCTGTGTGTGTCCTTTTCCCTCCCTCGATGTTCATTTGTCTCACAAATCATATCCCTGGGCCAAAACACCCTTGAACTTGAGTAGAGGTGCTGCACTCATGCTCAAGCCTCAAGCCAGGGAGAGTGTAACAGGGTAGTCACCAGGAAAATGGGAGGTTCCAGGTTCCCTGCCCCGCCCAAGGGAGGGTGGAGGTGAGCAGGAGAGATAAGAAGCTGGAGAAGAGAGAAGCTGGAGAGAGGACACTGAAGAAGGAATGAAGCAGGACGGAGAGCCAGAAGAGGCACAAGGAGCAGAGAGACATGTGAAGAAGCTGCACTGGCCTGGACTGATTGAGACAGACGTGGCTGAGAGACCCGTGGGGAGCTTAACAATGGCAACGTTGATCTTGATTTTGCTCTTTTCCTTCCAGACTTGTCTGGCTGTTTCTGACCCTTTTCTATGGGTTCCAGCCAAGAGGCGCTTTAGACTTGTGGCAGGCTCTCAGGCCCTGCTTTGGGCCAGTCCCATTGGGGTGGATTTTTACCCATGAGGGGATGGGTAACTTTAGGTGCTTGATTTGAAAACTGTATTCTTTGTCTTTTTTGTATTGCACACTAATTGTATTAAAGTTTCTTTCCACTAAAGGTCTTATATATTTTGTCTTTATGCGGCGGATGGCAGAACCTATTTAAAATGGGCAAGTTTGGGGGTTCTAGGGTGCCTCTCTCCCTGCCCTGTAACAAGAGGAGCTAACTCCCACTTCTTGGGTCCCTGTTATTGCATGAAATTTGAACTCCTGATCTCCTCTCTCTGCTTTCAAAATCAGAGTATAGATCATAGATTCAGTTTCAGTCTTTGCAAAGTTTTGGGCAGAGGGCTGATATGACTTGATATGTATTTATTTTGGGGCTGACAACATTGGTTTTCATTCAACACTGTGTGTGTTTTAGGAGTACAGGTTCACACAATTCTTCAAATGTACTAGTAACCCTCCACCACAGTCTAAGTCCATTGGGCTCCTTCTACCTTTTGTTCCCACCTAAAACTCCCTCCCCAAAGTCTCTGTTCTGTGGGCTTATTTTTGTTTTGTCTATTTCTTTGCATTCCATATGGGTGAAATAATTTGGTATTTGGGGTTTTTTCCCTCACTTATTTCACTTAACCATAATTCCCTCAAGTTCCACCCATGTTGTTTAAATGGCAAGATTGTATCCTTTTTTCCTAATAGCTGAGTAGTAGTCCATTGTGTATATGCCAAGGCAGCTTTATCCACTCATCTGTTGATGGGTTGGATTCTTAGGGTTCTTAGGTTGTTCCATATCTTGCCTGCTGTAAGTAGTGCAGCATTGAACATATGGGTGCACATATCTTTTTGAATTAATATTTTCATATTCTTTAGATAGATACATAGAAGTGTAACTGCTGGATCATAGGGTAGATCTATTTATTTTTTTCTCAAACCTTCACACTGTTTTCCACAGCGGCTGTACCAATCCACATTCCCACCAACAGTGAACAAGAATTCCTTTTTCTTTATACCCTCCTCAAAACCTGTTGTTTCTGGTCTTTTAGATACAGGCCATTCTCACATGTTTAAAGTAATATATGACATACATCTTACAGAAACATTCTGGCTGCTCCACTGAGAATAGGCTTTGTGGATCGGTGGTGGGGTTAGCAGAGGTGGGGGAGAGTGGGCAAGAGTGGAGGCAAAGAGACCAGGGAGGAGCTGTTGAATAATCCAAGTGAGAGATGAAATGATTCAGACCAACACAAGGGAAAGTGAAGAATCAAGAATGATTTCTAGAGTTCCTCTTTGAATAGCTGGGTGGATGGGGGCACTATCCACTGAAAGAACCTAAATCTTTATCCAAATGAGTGAGCTGGTGGTCCAAACCCAGGTGACTATGGCTTTTTGCAGGCCACCTTGATATGAAGCAAGCAGTTAGAGGGAATTTGATTCCCAACAACAAGGTCACGGTATATCAGTCCAAAGAATCAGCTCCCTAAAAGGATGGTGCCTCTGTAATTGGAATGGGTCACCCTGGCTGGGGTGATAAAGGACTCCCTTGGTAGTACCAGTCAATGATTGCCTACTGTAGACCCACCTTCAGCCCATTTCTGTATATTCAGTGCCACCTATTTGCCTGAACCAACCTATGTCCAGTCTGAGTGGCATGAGGCTATTTCTTTTCCATCTGATATCTCATGGTTAACCCTGTTCTTCTGGCTGTTAGCTCTGGCATCTGTATTAGCCATGAGAAATCAAAGAATGACTGATTCATAACCCAAGTATGATTTAGGGCATAATTCTGTGCGTAGAAAGTGGAATCAAATGTTGAGGCAATTATGAGAATCATTCAGGCAAAGATATTTCTTTCTCCCTTATATGGATTATTTCATGAAATATTTGGGGGCCTGTCATTAACTAGCTCATTACTTTAATTAACCACTTCATTATGTAAGTGTAGACACAGCCTTAAAATTATTTGTAATGTTTCTTCTGTGTGTAAATAACTGTGAAGTAAAAACATTAATTTATGAATGTAATTGTGTAGGTGATCACTCCAAATTTACTCGGAACTAGCAATTAGTGCATGCAAATCAGCTAAGACAAAAGTCTCTGATCCTGTTCAGAATACAGAAAGAGTTAATTTGCCAGAATGCCTGCTTCTGCCCCATCTGATTTGCAAAAGTCACGTTCTTGCTTCTCAAAAATCAGAAACTGACCATATTTGTTGTGAGCTTTATGATGACTGTTAATGCCCTTGCAAACACAGGAAGTAAAATGCTAACAAATCATCATCCATTACCTAATTATATTCAAATAGACAGATGGGGGGGCGGAGTGACTCATGTATTTTTTTTTTTTAAAAAGGCGTTTCTCATTTGGCAAACAAAGATGAAATTTATAGCTTAATTATTCCTCATGGTGCCATACAGAGACTTTTCTGTTAATCACACCCAAGATTAAGCTTGAGATTTTTTTTCCCAAAGAGGTGTAAAATGTGTGTTGACTCCCAATTACATCAGTTTTCCCTTGACTGGGGTAGTGCTAATAAGATTTCAATGTTTCTGAAGTTTCACTGAGGACTACAGTGGGAAAGATTCTGATGTAGATGGAATATTTCTGCTTCAGCAGCACAAATATCAACTAACACAGAAGAGCACAACTGCCTTGGAAATCTTGAACTGAGGGAAGCTACTAGAATGAATTGTTTTTATTAAAAATCATGTATGTAGCTAAATAACAGCTGCTAAATTGCCCTGGTCAGTGAACAATATTTGGACATTTATTTCCTGGTCATCTATTAAGAAATACATTGTCCTATAGTTTCATAAGATGCACCCACATCCCCCGGGCACTGAGATCACCTATATTATTAATTCTCTGTATAACTTGGGAAAACACTCAAGTTACTGTCTGCCTAAATTGGTGGGTACCTTGAAAGGGCATGAATTGGAAGGGAAGATGAAGGTGGAAAACCAATCCACTTTCACGCAGGAATTCTTTTTAAAAATTTTTATTCGCTTAGTGCAACTCCTAGGAATTTCCACCAGAGGGAGCCAGGTTAATATCTGCAGGAAAAACCCAGGTAGTCTTATATCTCTACTCAGAGTACTGATAGATCCATTATCAGAGGCTGGTACCCAAGTACCAGCCTCACTCCAGATATCTGCCAATGATATTTATTTATTTCTAATCCCTTAAGGTTAAGTTATATTACCTATTTTTGAATAGAAAATATATTGACAAGTTTAAAAAATGTAGAAGTGCAAAAAGTGATATAGCAAAAACTCCGCTACTACTGTCCCTCCGCCTCTCAGCTGTCCTTCCCACAGGGAATGAATGTTCTCAGTCTGTGATATTTTGTTCCACAGATATTTAATGTTATCAGTTCCTTTAGAGCTAACTTATACATATATCTAAATGAACATATTCCTTCTTCTACCTTTTAAAAGATAAATGGTAGCATACTAATAACTGGTTCTGTGTTTAACGATGTATCTAAGAAATTGTTCCGTATCAATTCAGAAAGATCTTTCATGGTCTTTACCATGTCATTGCATGCATGTATTGAAATTTATTCAATCAGTTGTTTATCGATGGGCAAATGACAAAAGGATTATTTAAAATCTTTTGCTTCGATATAATAAAGACCTCAACAATAAGAAAACAACCCAATCCAAAAATGGCAGGAGAGCTAAATAGACACTTCTACAAACAAGACATACAGATGGCCAGCAGGCATGTGAAAAAATGCACATCCTCACTTTTTATCAGGAAAATGCAAGTCAAAACCGCACTTGTGAAAATGACCCATATCAAAAAGACTGGGAACAATATGTGCTGGCAAGGGTGTGAAGAAAATGGAACACTCTTACACTGCTGGTTGGAATGTAGCTGGTCCAGACCCTATGAAAAACAGTATGGAGGTATCCCAAAATATTAAAAATGGATCTATACAACCCACCAATTCCACTCCTATGCATCAATCCAAGGAACACAAAAGCAGTAATTTGAAGGGGAACATGCACTCTTATATTCATTGCAGCACTATATAAAATAGCTAAGCTCTGGAAACAACCTAATTAGCCAAGTATAGATGAGTGGATCAGGAAGATGTGGAATGTGTGTGTGTATGTATATATACACACACATACATAAACACACAATGGAATACTACTCAGTTATCAAAAAAGATAAACTTTTGCCATTTGTAACAAAATGTGTGGAACTGGAGGGGATTATACTAAATGAAAAAAATTAAAAGGAGAAAGACAAATACTGGATGGCATTACTTACTTATATGTGAAATATAGAGAAACCAAACTAGGGGTCAGATAAAGCCAGATTAGAAATATGACTACAGAATTGAGGCTACCAAGGGAGGGGCAGGGAGGAAGGGTGAGAACAAAGTAGGGAGGGAGCAAATTGACTATGAACTCTGTGTGTCCTGGTGGTATGTGTAATGTAGTAATGACACCTGAAGGGAGAGATCCTATACCTCTAAAACACAAACAATGATGCAAACCAATGTTACCTCAATTAAAAAAAATTAATAAAGGCCATAGATGCCAATCCCACAGTTAACATCATATTCAATGGTGAAACACCAAAGCTTTTCTTCCAAGGTCAGGCACAAGACAGGGATGTCTAGTCTCACCTCTACTATTTAACATAGTATTTGAATTCACAGCTAGAGCAATCAGAAAGAGAAAGACATAAAATTAATTGAAACAGGAAAATAAGTAAAATTATCGCAATTGCAGATGACATTATGATATACACAGAAAACCCTGAAGACTGTTACATTAAAAAAAAAAACTCTTAAAAACAATAAATCAGAACAGTGAAGTGGCAGGCTACAAAATCAACATACAAAAATCGGTTATATTCCTATATGCAAATAACACAATAGAGAGAAAGAACTCAAGAAAATAATTTCGATCACATAAAAAAGAATTAAATACATAGGAAGTATTTACTGTACAAAGGAGGTAAAAGACTTATACAATGAAAATTATAAGACATTATCAAAAGAAATAGAAGACATAAAGAAATGGATAGACATTCCTTACTCATGAGTTGGAAGAATTAATATTGTTAAAATGGCCATCCACCCAAAGCAATTTACAGATTGAAAGCAATGGTATTCTTCAAAGAAATACAACAAAACTTATTGAAATTTATATGGAACCACAAAAGACTCCAAATAGCCAAAGCAATTCTGGTAAAGTAAAAGAATGGAGGTATTATTCTCCCAGACTTTAAATTATATTACAAAGCTACAGTAATCAAAAAAAGGTATAGTATTAGAATAAAAATAGACACACAGATCAAAGGAATAGAACTGAGAGCCCAGAAATAAACTCACACTTACATGGACAGTTAATTTATAATAAAAGTGTCAAGAGCACACAGTGGAGAAAAGAAAATCTTTTTGCCATATGGTGTTGGGAAACTGGAAAGCCACATACAAAAGAATTAAACTAGACTTCTATCTCACACCATACACAAAAATTATTTCAAGATGGACTAAAGACTTAGATGTAATACCTGAAACCATAAAGCAAATAAAATAAAACACAGGCAAAATGATCAATGATGTTGGTTTCAGTGATGTCTTTGGGGACTGAATTCCAATGGCAAGAGAAACAAAAGCAAAAAGTAAATGGTACTACAACAAACTAAAAATTTTCTGCACGGGCCTCCCTGTGGCACAGCGGTTAAGCGCTGCGCTGTGGAGCTGTCGGCAGCAGCGATGTGGAGCGGTCGGCAGCAGCGATGTGAGTTCGACGCCCGGCCAGGGAGATTCCCACGTGGTGCAGCAGACCTCTCCTGCCTCGCCCGCTGCTCCCCTCAGCAGTGTATGTCCTTCAATCTACCTGTGCTGCTCCCCACTCTGTCTCTGGTGAACCCTCTCGCTACCCCACGCCTCTGGCCTGTACCCCAGCTTGTATGCATAAATAAATAAAATCTTTAAAAAAATAAAAATAAAAATTTTCTGCACAGCAAAAGAAACTATCATTAGAATGAAAAGACACCTTACTGAATTGGAGAAAATATTTACACATCATAAATCTGACAAGGGACTACTATCCAAAATACATGAAGAACTCATACAACTCAACTAGAAAACAAATAACCTAATCAAAAAGTGGGCATAAGAGCTAAGTAGACACTCCAAATAAGACATAGATGGCCAAAAAATGCTTATTATCACTTATCATAGAGGAAATGCAAATTGAAACTACAATGGAGTACCATCTCGAACCCCTGAGAATGGCTCCTATAAAAAAAGACTAGAAAAAACAAGTGTTGGCAAAGGTGTGGAGAAAAAGAAGCCCTTGTATGCTGTTGGTGGGAATATAGATCAGTTCAGTCACTATGGAAAATAGTATGTAGGTTTCTCAAAATATTAAAAATAGATCTCCCATATGATCTAGTAATTCCACTCCTAGATATCTACCCAAAGAATACAAAAACATTAAATCAAAGGGATATATGCACTGCTATGTTCACTGCAGCATTATTTATAAAAGCCAAGCTATATAAACAACCTAAGTGCTCAACAACAGATGAGTGGATAAAGAAGATGTGCTATACATACACAATGTAATACTATTCAGCTATTTAAAAAAAAGATGTAGGGCCTCCCTGGTGGCGCAGCGGTTGAGCACTGCACTGTGGAGCTGTTGGCAGCAGCGATGCGAGTTCGACGCCCAGCCAGGGAGAGTCCCACATGGTGCGGCAGACCTCTCCTGCATCGCCCGCTGCTCCCCTCAGCAGTGTATTTCTGATCTGCCTGTTCTGCTCCCCACTCTATCTCTGGTGAATCCTCTCGCTGCCCCATGCCTCTGGCCTGTACCCCAGCTTGTATGTATAAATAAATCTTTAAAAAAAAAAAGATGTAATACTGCCATCTGTGAGAGCATGGGTAGAACTGGAGGGGATTATGCTAAGCAAAATAAATCAGAAGAAGAAAGAAAAATATCAGATGATTTCACTCACATGTGGAATATTTATATGACTTAGATCTTATAAGCTAAGGTTAATTGATTCTCATACTATACAAGAGAATAGCGATACTGTTTTTTAGGTCTGATTAGCAAGGTAGAGTGTGCTGTGGAGAACTACAGTGGGAGGGTGAGGGGGTGTTAGAGCTGATATCAGAATTCTATGTTTCTAAGTTCTGTAAAAATTTCTGGTCTTCTGAAAGAGAAAAATACCGAATGGTTTCACTCATAACAGGACTATAGGGAAACCAAATAGGAGAGAGACATTGGGGTGGGGGAGAGGGGAGGATAAGGGCACAAAATGGAGTAGAAAAGGACACAAGGGACCACAGAGATGGATCACGGGTGAATTGGTGGTGGTTACCCAAGGGGAACACAAAATGTAAAAGATATAAATAACAATAAAAATATATGTATTAAAAAATTTCTGGTCTTATGATAGAATATTCTGACTTATGTAATTAGAAATACCAAAATAGAATGACATGATTAAGAAGTAGCCCCCTCACTCAAAGCATGGAGGATTTTCTGTTTCAGTTTACTGAAGATAGGTGTGCATTTCCAAAAACAGTGCAAAGGCCCACTATTCATTTTCTTTTTCACTTAAACTGACCCATGGGATTTTAAAAAAAGTTTTTACGTGAAAAGTTCCACTTAGTGCATATTTTCAATGCTATATTCTAGAAATTAAGTGCACAATGACTATGATTACAAATTTACTTGGAACCTGATTCACTTTTGAGGTATGACTTGCAAGTTCATTTTCAAGGTTTTTGTTCTGAGAGCCAATACTAGTGTTTTGTCTTTGCAAATAACAGTGTTGAACACATTTCATTTCAATAAATATAATTCAACAAGGGTCCCATATTCTTTTAGTGAGTGTTGCTAGATAAGAGATGCTGTATGCACTGGCAATGTGACTTAATAATTTCAGTCTTGTTATTATTTCTAATTATTCTTTAAAAAGAATTTTAAATCATAACACGATCTAAAAGAAATAAAATCAATACAAAGATGTTGAAACTCAAAAGCAAAAACCATTATTTTAGTATTTTAATATCCTAATAAATAACACTGGTCAACAAATTTTTACAAAAATCATGTTACTGAATTAAAATTAGTCATTTCCTATCAGTTTATATGTGCTCAACATGAATATGACAGTCAAATTCTAATTTTGGCTCCAGTTTTTTTGTAATCTGCAATAAATTGATGTTTACATGATGAAATGCATGCCAATAGCAATAGGCCTACTGTTAATACCTGTCAAAAATCAAGTCGTAGACTACTTCTTCGATTTCTTGGATTGTCTCTTGTACAGCTGTTCAGGAATAGAATAGATGGAAGATATTTTCCATTGTGCAAAAGCACAGCCTTAAGATTCAGTTTCGAAGAGTATAGAAATAGTCTCCATTCTTGTGGGTCAGGGGTGATTTCTAAGGCATTCATGAGGCCCTCAAGATCAGAACAGAATACCAGAGTACTTTCTTTTCTGAAGAAAGACTCCAAGTGCTGGTGGTGCTTTCAATATAAAGTAATTGTGACATCTTCTAGAAGATTCCATCGTTGGAGTCTTGATCCTAGCAATTCTGCCTTGTTCTTGGATAAGTCCAAATCACAAACCAGATAATTTAGTTCTTCCTGTGTTAGTCTGTGTGGGGTTGATGATGCACCACAGTGAAAATCTGGATCACTGCATGCTGATGGAACAGGAGAACAGGTCAGCTCACCCTTGTCCTCATCAGATGAATCAAGAGAATATTCTGCTGAAGGTTCTGGAATTGGAAGTCCCTCACCATGTGGAACTGGTCTCAATGCAGACAGAATGTTTGGGTAGACTATTCTCAACTTCTTTTGGTTCATTATTCCGCTGGAAAGAGGAGGAACCAAGCAGAAGTCACAGTCTTTTATGTGGTTGCTTGGCTCTGTCCACACCATGGGGACTGCAAACGGCATGGATGGTCTTTTGCCATTTAACCACTGTGAAAGCTGTGTTGTACATGTAGCACAGCATCTATGCGGGGCCCAATCGTCTTGGTCACCAACCTTGCATCCGAAGTAAAGATGATAAGTCTTCTTCACTTGAGAAGAGATACTTTTCTACTGGTTGGCGAATGTCACTTCCCCACAAAGATAGGAGAAATTGTCTATGCTATTAATGCACTTTCGAGGAATTTCTGCTCTGAACTGTGCCCAAATGGATAAAATAATAACGGTTCTATGGAACAGCAGCTTAAACTGTCTCGCACAAAGTCTGAAATGTTTTCAATGCTCAACCTTTCCGAGAGGGCTTTATGTAGTGCACTGCTGACATCAGCCTACTTCAGCAGATGCCTGGCAGTATTGCATTGCATCAGAAAATGATGCCATCAACTCTGGATGATGTGTGCATGATGGTATTATGCAATGTGATGCAATTTTACATCTTTCTAGGCTTATTTAGGATGCTGTTGCAGTCCTACTGGATAAATTTACATGGTGAAACATATAAAATGAATTATATGAAATATCTTCAAAATGAGAGCTAATAAAAATTTTCAGGATTATATTCATGTTCAGCACCCCAAGATACTACAGATTAGGGTCTTTTTAAGTCAGTAACAATCTCACTGTTGACGAGTGTAATTAGAAGAGCTAATCTATTTTAAGAAAAGTTATTCAACTATAATGAATGATTTTTCAGAATATGATAACAACAGGTAATATAATAATCAGAAAAGGTAAACAGCATTTCCTAGTGTGACTGTTTTCCACATTTTAGAAATGGAGGGCAATCTTGCAGTGTTTAGAAGTACATTATATGTTGAAGAGGATAACTGAATTATATTAATAGATGAAACAATTGTGCTTTATAATATAATCTTACCATTTTAAGATTGGAAATTACCAAAAACATAAATAATATTAAGAAACAAAAATAATTTTTTGCCTTGCAAAGATAATGCACATTTATTAACAATTAGAAAGTGAAGACAGAAATACAGAATGAAATATAAACATAGTTCCACCAGAGATACCCACATAATGATACATATTCTTTGACCTCTTTTATGTATCATGTATATTATGATGCACAACTTCTACGAAATGAGATTGTAGTTTACATACAATGAGACTGTAGTTAATATAGTTTTGTGTTCTGATTTTTAATTCTAAAATATGATAGAAGGGAGTCCCTAAAACCACCACCCAAAGATCTTTCTGAAGTTTTATTGTACCAATAATGTTCTTTATTCAAAAGGGCCTAATCCTTTTGAATAGAAATAGATGCATCCCTCAAAGCGAAGGAAGTGAAAGACAATATAAACAGATGGGATTATATCAAAATAAAAAGCTTCTGTACAGCAAAAGAGACATTAACCAAAACTAACAGACACCCTACCAACTTGGAAAAGATCTTTGCACACAATACATCTGATAAAGGACTGATAACAAAAATTTACAAGGAACTCACACAGCTCAACAAAAAAAAAGCCAATAACCCAATCAAAAAATGGGCAGAAGAGCTCAAAAGGCACTTCTCCAAAGAAGAAAAGCAAATGGCCAACAGATACATGAAAAAATGCTCAACATCACCTATAATCAAGGAAATGCAAATCAAAACCACTATGAGATACCACCTCACACCTGTGAGGATGGCACACATTAAAAATACAGGC
>PVIJ01024105.1:0-12975 GCA_004024925.1 Scalopus aquaticus
TCCCGCTATCCCGGCTACCTATCCCGCTATCCCGGCTACCTATCCCGCTATCCCAAGCCGAGAAGATCTGCCACCTCCACAGCTGTTTTCTGCTCAGGTTGTCGTGTTAGCACCAAGCCTTCCTCCATCTTACAGCCCCAGTGGCAAGGAGAGGCCCAGTTCCTGCCCCTCCCTGTCCTCGCTGATTTCTCTCGACGCTTTTTCTAACTGTGGGGAAACAGGCCCCGCGTGAGGCTTGCCATCCGCGCTGGGGGCTCAGCTCAGCGGCACCCAACACAACCACGCAGTTTTGCGGCCGCCCCCCCCCCCGCCCTCCAGCTCCAGAACCCTCTCCCTGTCCAGCTGGAGCCCCACCCCATTAAATGCTACCCCTCCCCCCCAGCTCCGGCACCCACCGGCTCCCTCCTGTCTCTGTGGCTGTGGCTCCAGCGGGAGCCTCACATAAGCAGGATTTACCCTTCTGTGTCTGGCTCATTTCCCTGTCCCGTCCTCAAGGCGCATCCACTTCAGCGGGGTCAGAGGCCCCTGGGAGCAGAACAACGGGGAGGGGCTGGAGGGCGCAGGTGGGGGTGGGTGATGGGCTGGGAGGGTGGTGAGGAGTCACCTCAGGCAGGGGGCAGCACGGCCATATTCGTACAGACAGGGACACCCCTGGAACTGCTGGCGTTGGGTCTGGGGCATCCTCTGGGGTTGGCGGAGTGGGGGGCCTGTGCATGGGGGGTGCTAAGCAGAAGCCCTGACACCCCTGCCATGACACCCAGAGCGACCTCAGTCTCAGCAATGCGTCCCCAGATGTGGCCTTGTGTCCCCTAGGGGCAGACTTGTCCCTGGGAGGTCTCGGTCTGAGCTTCCCCACCCCTGTTGGGACCTCGTGAGGACCACGGCCCCCAGAAGTCCAGGATGCCCCATCTCAGGGGCCTCAGCCCAGTCCCACCTGCACAGCCTGTTTCTACGAGCTGTTTCTCTTACCCCGGGCCAGGACCGGGGCGCAGATGCCTCGGGGGCCCTTATTCTTGCCACCGTGTTCAAGCAAACGCCCTTTCCATGGCCGGACCCAGAAACACTCAGATTTTTGGCCCGAGCGCTCGCTGCCGTTTCTGAGCTTTGCTGGGTTCAAAGGCAGATTTTCTAGCCTGATTTCTATCTGCTCTCGCAGGCCTGCCAACTGCCGGATGGAGTTTCTCAGCCCTTCGAGGAGTCGCGTGGGGTCGTGTGGGGGCACGAGTGTGGGGCGTGTCCAGGTGGCGGCTGAGGCCGGGCAGAGCGGCCAGGCGCCTGCGCAGCCTCCCGGCTCCCCACATTCTGGATGATTCTGGACAGAAACTCTTGGAGCTCGTCCCGTAGTTCCCTTCGTCTTGGGCTTCCTCCTCACCTGCCAGCAGCTCCTTTGCACACAGCATTTCCGGCGTCTGCCGATTCTCTCCTTCTTTCCCCTATTTCTGTTTCTTTTTCGCTGTGGCAAATTGTCCATCGTGTCATCTCTGCCCCCAGCTGCTGTTAGCTCAGCGGCACCAAACGTGTTCATGCTGTTATGCAGCCGCCCCCAGCTCCAGAGTTTTCTCAAGTTCACAAGCTTGGACTCTGCGCCCTGAGCACTAACTCCTCTCACCCCCCGCCTGTCGTAGCTGCGACCCTCTGGGACCCTCCTGTGCGTGGACCACGCAGTAATCTCTGCAGGGTCCACCCATGTTGCTGCAAATGGCATAATTTCTTCTTCTTCTTCTTCTTTTTACATAGCTGCGTAATATTCCCTTGCGATGGGCAGCACATCTTCTCTACCCCCAGTCATCTGCTGCTGGACACTTAGGCTGGACAAGACAGATTCTGTGTCTTGGCTGATGAGAATAATGCTTGAGGCGCACACAGGCACAGTTACTTTTTCAAATATGTGTTTCCCTCTTCTTTGGATAAATATCCAGAATTGCTGGCTCACATGGAGGTTCTATTTTTAATTTTTTGAGAAATCTGAGTAGCAGTTAACACAGGCAAGAGCCTGACCCACAGGAGCCAGAGTTCAGGCACAGGCCTGAGTGCTGGGTGCTGGTCACGCGCGCCACAGAGGCGGCTGGTGGACACTTGCTGTGTGGGCCCTTCCTTCCTCCCTCCTGCCACAGAGCTCTTACGCGTTTGCTCTTGCAGTGTGGACGTCAGTTTCTGCCACTGGACACTGGCTGAATTCCTGCTTATCCTCCAGAGCTCAGATAGCTCACCCCTCCCTCAGCAAACTCCCTTGAACTTCCAGATCAAAACTCCCTTTTTACGTGGACTCAAAGCCCCATGGATTCACCTCCATTCCCAAGCCTTTATTGTATCGGTAATTTTAATGTATTTGGGTCCCTGCCACAAAGATTTAAACTCTATTAGCTGAGAATCACTTCTGCCTCATTCAGAGTTGGGGACCCAGCACATACACCAGGCCCGGCCACACCAAACGGACAGGGCTGGATGAATAGCGCTACTATATTCCAAGCTACTGGCAACTGGGCTCCTCCTGCGCCCCAATGATGGTGATGACAAGACAACTCAGAGAACACAGGAATCCTTAGAAGCCCCACTGGCGGAGGGGAGCGGGCGGCGGACGCTGAATGGGCACAGTGTGTGTGTTTGGGGAGGAGGGAGGATGGTGAGCTCATATGCTAAATTTGAATTTCTAGCCCCAATCACAGAAGTGAATCTCGGTGTCTTTGTCCCTAAAACATTTCATCAAGTGATTCTTAAGGATTCTCTGGCTCCGCTGGAGACAATTCACTCAAGTGTAAGAATAAAGGACCGAGTGTTGAGTGACTGCTTTCCCCGCCTTCCTGGTGCATCTCCCCTTTCTCGCCCACTCCAGAGAGTGGCAGGGAGGCTCGGGGGGACTCTGTCCAGCAGCAGCACTCTCCCCTGAGGCTGGAAAATTCTGGCTGGACCTCAGCATAGGGTTCTAGACTGAGCAATAAACATACAACATACTCAGGCAAATTAGAATTTCAAATAAACAACAATTTTTTTTTTAGTCTAAGAATGTCCCAAATATCACACAAGACATATTAGAATACTTGCTGTAGACTGTGTTAGTATTAGGGTTCTCCAGACAAGCAGAACCAATGGGATGGAAGAGGGGAGATTTTAAGGAATTGGGGCTCACATGATTGTGGGTGCTGCTGAGCCCAAAATCTGCAGGGCAAACTGGAGACCCAGGGAAAAGAGTCTGGAGGCAGAATTCCTTCCTCGGAGGACCTGCAACTGATCAGACCTGGCCCACCCCCATTATGAGGGTCCCCTGCTTTACTCAACATCTACTGATTTAAATGTTAATCACATCTAAAAATTACCTTCACAGGAACAAGGTATTTGACCAAATAACTAGGTGCCAGTGGCCTCACTAAGTGGACACATAAAATTAACCACCCCGGGGACACTCTTATCTGAGATTCAAATTCAGCTGGGTGTCCTATTCTTTTCCCGACACTCAGGCCAGCTGTTAACCCCTCCAGACCTCAAAAGCAGCTCCCTCCCCTCCAGGGATGCACCGGCTGAGTGGGCGCCTCGGTGGAGACTTGTCAAGTGAAAGAGGATGGCTTTGTTCCCTCAGCTTCCTCTTCTGTGCTGTTCTCATGGGGAAAATGTGTTGGAGGCCAGGTATGAATCACTCTCCACCCACCTGGAGAAGGCTGCCTCCCTGGGGAGCTGAGGCTGAGGGGAAGTAATGAGATCTACCTTTGCAGAAAATGCTATGGTGATTCATCCTTTCTGGAGAAAAAGGCTGCGCAGTGGGCTGAGGACACGTTGGGTTTGGCGTGAAGGTCAGCTGGGTCTCAAGCACATAAGAGGACCCCCCAGCTGGAGCTAATGTGGCGTTCTATCTTTGGGTTCTTTTAGTTGCAAGTGGCAGAAACCAATTACCTTCAGAGAATTCGTTGGCTCTTGACACTGAGAAATTTCAAAAGTCAAAGTGACGCGGCTTAGCTTTCCCATTCCTAAGCTCTGCCTTCTTGCAGCTGAGAACCCCCGAGAGGCAAACATCCATCAGAAGGCAGGTATCACATTTGGCCCGGTGCATGGGGGAGGAAGCAGGGGGCCTGGGCAGTTAGATCGCACAGTTACTCTTCACGCCCACGGCCTTCCGAATCCAAGATTTTAAAAATACAACCTTCACTGTTAGGACAGAGAAGGAGCCTGTGGCTCATATTTTTCAGACCTATAAAAGTGAAGCCAATAATTGACTTTTGAAGTGTTTCGTGGATGACCTAGCATTGTATTCATTTTTTGCACAACAAAAAATGGTATTATTACAGTTTTGTTTTTTTTTAAAGATTTATTTATGCATGCAAGCTGGGGTATAGGCCTGAGGCGTGGGGCAGTGATACGGTTCACCAGAGACAGAGTGGGGAGCAGAACAGGCAGAACAGAGATACACTGCTGAGGGGAGCAGCGGCCGAGGCAGGAGAGGTCTGCCAGCCATGTGGGAATCTCCACGGCTGGGCATCGAACTCGTGTCTCTGCTGCTGACAGCTCCACAGTGCAGCGCTTAACCACTGTGTCACCAGGGAGGCCCCTATTACTATAGTTTTAATGGCTGATAGCAACACGCATCTAGCACCACTCAGCTCCCTTGGGGCAGAGATCTGGGCACAGGTCTGCTGGGTGCTCTGCCCAGATGGTCTCACAAGGCTGTAATCCAAGTGTCAGCTGAGGCTGCATTCTCATCTGAAGGCTCGACTAGTGACGGAGTCACGTCCAAGCTCACAGGTGGTTGACAGTCTTCGGTTCCTTGTGGTTGCAGGACTCAGGGCTTCATTTTCTTTCCAGCTGGGGGCTGAGCCCACCTTCATCTTTTTGGCATATGGGCTTCCCCAACATGGCCACTTGATTCACCCAAGCCCCTGTCTCTCCCTTGCTGCCTTTTTTTTTTAAAGATTTATTTATTTATGCATGTAAGCTGGGGTGTAGGGCAGAGGTGCGGAGTGGTGAGAGGATTCACCAGAGACAGTGTAGGGCAAAGAACAGGCAGATCGACTGAAGCACACTGCTGAGGGGAGCAGCGGGCGAGTCAGGAGAGGTCTGCTGCGCCATGTGGGAATCTCCCTGGCTGGGTATCAAACTTGTGCCACAGTGGTTCTGGACAGCTCCATAGTGCTGCGCTTAACCCGTTGTGCCACCAGGGAGGCCCCCTTGCTGCCTTTCAACAAGATACACATTATAGTCTGATATAACATAATTACATGCAGGTAATCAGATAAGCTACCTCCTTTGTCATAGTCTGTTGGTTTGAGGCATGTCACAGACCCAGCCACACTTGTGGAAAGAGGGGGAGCAGCAGCAGGCCAGGCACACTGCCATCTTGAAATCTGCCACAGGCACTTATTCAATCTCTTAGGACAACTCTGTGCTTACTGAGCCATTTTAGAGTGATGCAGTTTTTTGTGGACCACCTGAATATGTCCGCTGGTCCAAAGAGAATAAGGCATGGGTGGAGGAGAAGGTCACTTTCACTTTTACACCTGGGCAAACCCTGGTACTACGTCTCAAAGTTACTGGTGACATTTCGGTGTGTGTGGCTTTAAGCAGATTGGGAAATGTTGCCAAAGTGTCAGGGAGTAAGTGGTTTTGTGGGCTAGATTTGTCTCTGTCTGCTACTCAACTCTGCAGCTGTATCTATAAGGCAGCCCCCAAATAGCCTATATCTCCATTACCAGGCAAATGGCCTCGCCACCCGATGGGCACAGACCAGATTATGACACCAGGGTTTTTGAGAAGAGAAATCAGCTTTACTGTGTATCAGTTGGCAAGGAGACAGGAGATAAAGTCAAATCTGCCCCCTCTGAAGAAAGGGATACACTGGGGGCCTCCCTGGTGGCACAAGCGGGTTAAGTCTCAGCATCATAAAACTACCAGCAGCCACTACAGCACGAGTTCGATTCCCAGTCAGGGAGCTGACCCACATGGTGCAGCAGACCTCTCCTGTCTCCCCTCAGCAGTGTATTTTAGTAGATCCTCCTGTTCTACTCCCCACTCTGTCTCTGGTGAATCCTCTCATCCCCATGTCCCCCCACCAAACTCCTCTGGCCTACACCCCAGCTCTTTTATGCATAAATAAAAAATCTTTAAAAAAAAGATAATAAATCTGTGCTCCTTCAAGACCTAGGTTTGCAGTAACCTCTTACAGCAGCCACAGGAAACTCGTACATATCCTTTCTAGCAGCGGACCGCAGGGACTGCAGGAGCCTGCAGGTACCATCGCAGCCAGTAATCATGTTGAACCCGCTCTTGGTGACTCTGTTTGGCATCCAGGGGGCTGTTGGCGGCTGTCGGATATGCACAAATAAGACCCTTGTTTAGGGGACGAGATCTGCCCTCCACCTCTGACCATGGCTCCTGCCCGTTTTGCCGGCGTCTAGGGGCTGTCCCCGAGGCTGCAGCCATGGATCCCTCTGTTGGGGACTTGCAGCTCGTGCCCAGGGCAGCGAAGGAAGCCGCCACTCCGGACGCCGTGTGCTCTCGGGCGGCCCTCTCTGCTCTGGCAGCCGCTGCCACCATCGTCACCACCCTGGGACTCCTCGTGGGTAAGTGGCTTGCTCAGGGGACCACGCACCAGACTTGCACAGAGACTCAGAAGGGACTCGGTGGGGTCCTAGGGATGGTTGCAGAGCCAAGGGGCTGAGTGTCCCAGTGGGGGTTGGCGCTGGCCTGGCCCTTCGGGGCTCCGCGCAGATGAGACAAGCAGGCCAGGGGCCGGGCGGGGCTCCCACATCGTTGCCCTGGGGTGGGTGGGGGCACAGCCATCCCATCGAGGGTCGGCCTCTTTCAGGTTTTCTACTGAAGGGCTCTCTAAGGCTGTTTTCTTGGCTGGGGGTAAATAGAGACATATAGGAACATTGAAATGGGCTTACTGTTTTTTTCTTGAAAAATTGAAAAGTACAAAAATGAACACCACTTCTTCCCTACCACCCACAGTCAACAATGGTTCACTTCCATATCTGCTTCCAGCATATATTTGTATTATTTAAGGTACATTATACAAAATGATGACGCATCTACACACTGTGGGGCTACAGTTATAAAAATAAGCAAAGGGGGCATTTTTTATAATTCAACAGAATGATCTATGGAGACTTAGGTTTTTAAAAAATTGTCAAGGCCAGAGGAGGTGCAGAATAGGGAAGAGGGAAAACACATTTGACTGTGTGCATAATTTTCCAGAAGGCCATTTCAGAGCTTCATCAGTTGGTGGTCTCTGGGAGAGGCCACACATGATCGAGTGACAGGCGTGCGGAAGAGACTTTCGCCAGCTACACTTTGGCGGTTTTTGATTTTGAACCACACGGATAAATCACATCTATTCGTGTGTCCTTTTTTTAAGTGTAAAACCAGTCATCACAGATGCCACAGCCCACACCGCCGTTTCCCTAGTGTCTCTGCAGTGACTGCCCCACGGGTGCCCCACGGTGTGTCTCCTAAACCACAGTCTTGCTTTGCAAGGGTTCCTTTTGAGTGACTGAGGAGCCTACATATTGTTTGGAATTTGCCTTTCTCCTTCCATGATCTTTCCTCCTGCTGTCAAGGGCAGCTACACGGCTCCCAGGGACACTGAGGGGGGTCCGCCACCCCCATATTAGGGCGTGGTCCAGGTTTGCCCTGACCAGCGCTGTGCAAGGGCAAGAAGGTAGCCTCCACCCCACTGGTTCCTTGGAATTTAAAAATTAAATTAAATCACATTAAAATTCAATTCCTCTGTCCCCATAGCCACACTTCACGGTGGCTGCTAGCTGCTGTACCCCAGCACAGATCTAGAACATTCTATGCCCTGCTCTCCCCTGCCAAGTTCTGCTGGACAGCGCTGTTCTGAAACAGGATTTATTCTAAGGTGATAAGGTTCCTACAATTCCATTTGGGGTGTTCAAGATGTGGGGAAGTGCTCTCATGTGGCAAAATAATTTTTTATGTGGGTGCCGATAATTAAACACGTGTATTTGTGGAACATCCTCCGAATCCACAGCCCAGCACGTCTGACAGACGCCCCCTAGTGGCTGTGGGCCTTAAGTGCAGGAGAATCTGGGCACTACTTGTGCGTGCGTGTGTGTTCATCCCTGTGTGTGCCTGGGTGCAAATGTATGAGCTCGTGCCTGTGTGCGTGTGCATGTAGTGTACACACGTGTGCAAAGTATACACACATGCACGCACACGTATCTCTGTGTGCTCATGTGCACGTGCCTTGCGTGTCTGAGTGTGCACATGTATGAGCGTGTGTGTCCGTGTGTGTGTGTCCTCAAGCTAGGGGCAGGCGAGGGATGTGCAGAGTTTCACATCTGCATTTTAGAAGCATGGATGCAGTTGGGAGACAACAGATAAATATGATCCCTGGCAGGATGCCTGAAACCAAGAAAAGTGTCAAGAAGCACTTAACACCTAAAATAAATAAAAATCTAAAAACAAATAAAGTAAAAATAAAATAGTTTTCAATTAAAATTTAAAAGTATCCCCTCCCCAGACAGCTGGAGGTTGTCGCTGGAGGTGTTAGCCTTGGAGGAGGCTGGAGAGGGTTCCCCCTTCTGTTCTCCCCCTTCCAGAGAATCATTGATTACTTCAAAGGGAGGAAGCGTAAAGGTTCAGTTGGGGTTCAGATAATAAACAATTGGTCTGTGCAGTGGGGGCTCATTTTAAAAATTTTTAGTTTCTTGAATGGGGAAACGAACCGTTGTTGGAACTCATTTAGAAATCTTTTTCTAGCTACTGAATAAATGAGTTTTTAAGTCTCCATCTAGATACGCATTTACAGTCCTGCGCTGAGAAGGGGCCTTCACACTTGACGAGGCTGCTGCTCCTGCAGTCACGATCGTTTGTCGCTAGCGTGTCGCGTTTCAGTCCCAACGTCCACGCAGCACTTAGAGACGCAGGTTTCTGTGGGGGGCGTGGTTCCAGGCCCCACTGCTCCTGGGCTCTTGCCACGCTTGGTGCCCACTTCCCAGGGAGGAGATGGGGCTGTTGCTCCGAAGCGGAGGGTGGGCCCCTGAGGCCGTGTCAGCCGTGGGTGCGCAGTAACTGGTCCTGCCCTCGGGAAACCCGGGGCCTCGGGGTGGGAGAGCAGGGCGTGGGCCAGTCAAACGGGGGCCTGCTCACACCCGGGGAGTCAGCCCACCCACCTGCGTGTTGGGGCGACTGGGTTCCTGGGTGTCTGGGGGCGTCGAGGCCGGCTTAGCTGACCTGCCCCGCCGCGCCCTCACCAGGCCCCGGTCTCCTCGCAGCCTCCCTGTCTGCCCGGGGCGTGGACGTGGAGCACACGGCCGAGCTGCGGGGGATCCGCTACGCCCACAGCTTGCAGCAGGAGGCCTCGGAGTATCGCCGCGTGCTGACTCCGGCCCTGGAAACGCTGGTGAGGGTGGTCTGTGGGGGGCGCAGGGGAGGGAGCGCCTAGGCGGCGACGGCTTTGACCTCAAGGCGCCCGTGCCCTGTGACGAGCAGAGGGGAGCAGGGGGCTGCCAGGCAGGCCTGAGCGGGGGGACGAACAGGCAAGGGGGCAGTGTCCGCCCCTGCTGCCTCTCAGCTTTGGCCGGTGCTGTTTCCTTTGCAGTTTTTAAGCAGTTTTTGGAAGACGGAGTTGGAGGCCAGCTGTGTGAACTGCACGGTGCTAAGTTACAGGTGAGCTGGGGGTGCCCTCGGGGTGAAGGAACCTTGG
The DNA here is from genome assembly GCA_004024925.1 of Scalopus aquaticus. NCBI lineage: Eukaryota > Metazoa > Chordata > Mammalia > Eulipotyphla > Talpidae > Scalopus > Scalopus aquaticus. The sequence continues at coordinate 9,656 of PVIJ01024105.1, forward strand.
TGGATGCGACAGATTCTAGAAGATTCCGGCCGAGAGGACTCTGCGAGCTTTCTTCCCCGGGCAGGGCCGGGAACAACAGCGTCCTGGTGCACTTCCGGCTGCACTTCCGGCTTCCCGAGCTCTGGGGCCTGCGGCCGGGCCTGGCGGAGGAGGAGCGGCTGCTGCAGGACGGGCTCCGCGCCAGGCTGCAGGGGCCCGGCCTGGCCCTGGCCGCCTACGGCACCGTCCTGTCTGCGGAGCTCAGAGGTGAGCAGGGACAGACACTGAGGGCAGGGGAGCGGAGGGACGGGGCCTGGGGGGTCGGGGCAGTGCAGTTGCATCAGACCCGAACTTTTCAATAACTGATGGGACCGCACACTCGCGGCGGCCCTCGGCGCGGCGCTCAGGTGGAGGCCTCCCCGGCGGGCCGGGCTGTGGGCTCTCCTCGCAGCCCTTGGGCCTCCGTGGCCACGGCTCAGACCGGCTCTCGGAAACCGTGGAAGCGAGCGGAGCGGTAGCCGGCTGGGCCCGAAGCTGTGACCCACTGACCCCTCGTGTAGAAATAAGAGGAGATGCTAAGCTTGGGGCTCCTGAGGTGCAGGACACTGGGATTGGGGCCCGGAGGCTGGTCAGCCTGCACTTGTGCCACCTCACCCCCAAGCCAGTTCTGAGCCTGCGCCAAGAAAGCAGGCGCCATTTGTATTAGTGACCGGGCTTGGCGCTAACTGGGTTTCCTGTGGTGATGGAAACGAGTCCTGACTGCACCCCCCAGCCTGGAAGCCACGGGGCCCAAGTGGCCTCCACACTTGAAATGCAAGTGGTGAGGCCAGGAGCGGAGTTTCATCCTCCCCACGGAAGTCGGAATTCCTGCATTTGGGCCGCTTTGGAACGCAGTTTTCAAAGCACCTGCCGCTCATCACATGAGATTGTGTCTCTCCTTTCCTCACAGGAAGCCAGAAGGGGCAGTGGACAGAGAGAGACTTAAAGTCAGGTATGTTTCCCCTGTGCCCCAGCTCTGCCCTCTGCCTCCCTTTCTCTGGCTGCCCTGAGGCCAAGGGTTTCTGGGGACAGCTAGGAGGAGACCCCGGCTGTGGAGAACGCACGGCCCACCGAAGCTAGATTCGAGGGCAAAGGGCTCAGAGATGAGGCATTTAAAAAGCAAACCAGGGCCTCCCTGGGGGCGCAACAGGTTAAGCGCAGCACTATGAAGCTATCCAGAGCCACTGCAGCACGACTTCAGTACAAGTTCGATCCCCGGCCAGGGAGATTCCCACATGGCGCGGCAGACCTCTCCTGCCTCGCCCGCTGCTCCCCTCAGCAGTGTACTTCGGTCGATCTGCCTGTTCTGCTCCCCACTCTGTCTCTGGTGAACCCTCTCACCACCTCACACTCTGGCCTGCACCCCAGCTTGCATGCAAAAGTAAAATCTTAAAGTTTCCGCACAAACTCAAAGAATTATCTCAGAAATGGTCAGAGATGAGGGAGCAGACCCCAGCTGTCTGCACTCTGGGAGCCCTGAGAGGAGAGCGGGGTCCTTGTGGGCGGGAGAGAGGAAGCGGGGTGCGGACTCAGTTCTCTCTGTCCCCAGGGCGCTGTCTGGAGAACGCCTTCTCCTGCCAAGACAGCCAGTGTGTGACTAAGTTGAACCCAGAGTGTGACGACAGTGTGGACTGCGCCGACGGCTCCGACGAGGCCCACTGTGGTCAGTGGCCTGCTGGCCCGGTAGGGGCCCTTCTAGGGTCCTCCACTGGCTCTGCCCCTGCCCGCCCCGCACGTGGGCAGGCAAGCGCGGCCCCCCCCGGGACTGCACAGAAGGGAGGGGCTCCCTCAATATGGGAAGAAATGTAACCAGCTGCACACGGGTGTGGAGAGAGCCCGCGAGTGGGCAGAGGAAAGGAATCAGGCTGGAAAGCAGGATGCCGGCCAGTGTCAGCATCCCCAGTGCCAGCTCCTGTGGAGGGAACCACCAAATTTGCACAAGGGAATCTCACAGTTAAAACGCTCTAAGGGTAGTCAGCATTTTCTAGCAATGCTGCCCCATGCAATACAGCAAGGAAAGGCTTAAGTATCAGAAAGAAAATCCTGTTTGCAGCTGACCTACCATGAGTCCACATATTAACTAAGAAGCTACTAGAAAAGCTAGACAGTTCAACAATAAAGACAGGATAAGATAAAAATCAAGACACAGAAAGCTATTGTTTTGCTTTAACCACGTAATACAGGTAAGACAAATAAGGAAAAATCCCACTCAGGATCTATGGCAACAAGATGTAAGATAATTAGGTGTCATGGGTATATGACCTGTAAAATTAATTCCATATAATTATAAAACTTCCCTGAAGGACACGAAAGGAGACCACACATACAAAGTATTTCCAGCCAGGGAGACACCCCAAGCCTTGGTGTTGGGGGCGCTGGTCACAGCTCCGTGGCTGATTTTAGTATGTGAGTTTCCTCTCGCTGCCAAAACAAAGCCCCCAGAGGGGACAGTCTCTCGCAATACCAGAGGCAGAGAGCCCAAGATTGAGTAACAGCAGGACTGGTTCTTTCTGAGTCTCTGGGGGCGACTCTGTTCTGTGTTTCTGGGGTCACTGGCAGTCTTGGTTTCCCCTCGGGTAGTAAAAGCGTCAGCCTTTTACTCTGTCTTCGTGTTCACACCATTTTCTCCCCATGTGCACGGCTGTGTCCAAATTCCCCCCTTCTGTAAGTACAGCACTCACTGGGCTTAGGGCTCACCCCAATGGCCTCGTCTCAGTCAGATCTTCCGCAAAGACCCTAATTCCAAATAAGCTCCTTGTCACAGCTGCTGGGGGTCAGGCCCTCAGCATCTTTGGGGGAGACACAAAAGGCACGGATAAAAACATGGATGTTTTATTCCAAGGGCTTGGAGCTTTCTTCCCAGGAGCTGGCCAGGGCCCTGGCCTGCAACGTGTGGGACTTGAACAGCTGGGGTGACCCCGCTACCCCTTAACTGCACGGCCGAGTGCGTGAAGCTCGTGGGTGCGCCGGGGGGCGGGTGGTCAGGCCGAGGCCCTGCCTTCCCCAGTCCTGCCTGTGATCTCTGTCTTGCAGACTGCGGTTTGCAGCCTGGCTGGCGGACAGACAGCAGGATTGTGGGCGGTGTGGCGGCGTCTCCGGGGGAGTTCCCTTGGCAAGTCAGCCTCCGAGAGAACAACGAACACTTCTGTGGGGCTGCCATCGTGGGCAAGAGGTGGCTGGTCTCCGCCGCCCACTGCTTCAACGAGTAAGCCACAGCCCTGCAGGCTCTGAGCCCGCTGGCCTGTACCTTTGCCCATCTCTCCCTCTCCTCTGGGGTGTCCGCAGAGCCCCTTGGGCCTCGT